>VDFB02133254.1:0-13347 GCA_007258455.2 Sequoia sempervirens | reverse complement strand
TCAAATTTGGATTAAAAAAAGTCATCGGCATGAAAGGTGAAGTCCAAAAAATTATTGGAAACTCTAAACACGTTGGGGCAATTGACTTTTTAGGTTTGACACCTGTAAGCCAAATCCCAAAGCATTCCCAAGGCAATAATTGAGGCAAAAAATTTTTTAAAAAAGGATATTCATTAATAACAAACATCTGATAAGAATGGATATTTGCTTTTTAAAATTAAAAAAATGAATATTCATTTTTTAGAAGTTAAGAAATGGATATCTATTTCTTGAATTTTTTTGATTGACTATAGATTGAAATTTAACATATGTTAACTATAATATTAATATTAATATAAATAATTATATATTTAAAATATTAATATGTATAATATAATATATGATAAATTAATATATACTAGCTAGCATATATTAATATATTTTTTTGATCGGTAAATCGCTACTTGTGGGGCAACATCCATAAAGTGAAAAAAATAAAAATATGGACAACTTCAAACCCAATATTGGGGAGTACAGAAAGCCTGCTTTAGACCAATGAATGGGGAGCACAAAAAGGAAACACCTAACCAAATTTACCCTTGCCTACAGACTTATTAGTTGCCCTCCTTTTCTTTGGAGTGGGATTAGAGGTGCATATTGAATTTCATCTCCTTCTTCCTTTTCCTTTGCACCTTCGTCTAATTTTCCTCTGACGAACCACCACCCATGTCCTCTACTTTTACCTTTGATTATTTGGCTTCCCTCTAGAGACATTATTTCTAAGTTTCCATCCTTGACACTGTTGATGATGTTTTCTGCATAGCAACAACTCAAACAGAATATAAAATCCTATCTCTCTTGAAAGGTAAATCTCTATTAGCAAGCCTCAAGAGATAACCCCAAGGTCTCTAATGTCAGGTCTTGGCAGTGCACAAACAACTCAATGATAATGTGAAAATGCTGGTAATCACAATGTGACCTTACTACAAGCAAAATACCGAATCTCAATTTATCAGATCTAACAATATGATGATACTTCAATCCTAAATTTAACCCAATAATCAAAGAAATAACAAAAGATAAGAGTTCCAAAGAGATTTCTAAATTTAATATTAAACCTAAGATTAACAATGCAAATGACCAATACTCGAAATGGACCAATCCCTCAAAACTGATTTCTACTTAACCCAGATAAATCTGCAATCTTATAGAAACAGTGCAATCTTCTAAGGTGTTAAAATTTTCAAATCATGAACATTCATTCAAACAACCCTATTGCAATTGAAATGAATAAACCCTCACAATCAAACTTAAGCACAATGAATATAAAATTCCAGGCTAACTTTGCAAAGCAACTAATAATCAGTTGGTTGCGAAAAGTATGGACCAGGGATTGTTGCAACACTTCAAATATCAAATCATGAACACTATTAAATCAAATATAATCTAAATACTATCTTCCTCAAAGCAATTCTAAAGGTAGAATAACAAGAACCATTCAAGATAAGAAGAAACACAAATATGGCACCAAATCACAATGTCATTACTTGCATCAAATTATCCACTATAGCAACAATTCCAGCTTTCTGTTACAATATTTGCTTGAGATCAACTACTTGCTAACTTTTTCTCTACTTAATTCGCTTCTAACTATCTCTCTATGTGTCTATGTCTAAAACTTCTTAACCCTTACAAATGAGGCAAAATTCCATATTTATAGAACCCCCCAAACATGTCGACCTAGATAAGATTTTACAATAATAATAAGGCACAACAAGTCAGCCAAGAGAAATTAAAAATGAAATAAAATATGCATTAAATGCATGAACTTCATCTAGGTCAGCCTGGGGTCCCCAATGCAACTTGGACCAATGCATGGAAAAATAATAGGGAAGCACAAATCACCGATGTAGCTAATCATTAACTGCCTTCCCCTTTGTCCTATTCTGATCCATTTCATGAACCTTCAAAAGCACCCTATCTGAGTCAGCCATAGGTGGTAAAGGAAAAACCCTAAGTCGTCTCTCAATTGCAATTTCTTCCCTTAACTGTTTTACTGACTTATCCCAATCCACCTTATAAGTTAGGTATTTTTTGATGACAACAATGTATGTGGCTGCATCATCCAACTGGTGCTCAGAAATAGAATCATCATTAACTAGGGCATAAAAATCATGCCACCATTTCCTCAACTGTTCCAAACTCAAATACTTGGGAGCAATCTTCCTTCTCCCTGTCATAATCTCAAAAAAGGCAATGGAGCCATTGTACACACCAGCTAGGGTATCATCAATCTGCCTCCTCTATTTGTAAATCTTCTTCAACACCTTATGCCTGATTTTCAATGCTTCAAACCACTCCCAAGGCTCAGCAGCTCCAGAGGAAGGAATAATTTTATCACTTACTCACTTATCCCTAGTGTACTCCATGATAGTTCTAGTTTTCTGCAGCATGAGATCTGTATCTTCCTTGTCCTGAGCCAACACGTCCTTCAACCAATCAACTGCCCTTACAACATCCTTCCCTGTTGAAAAAATATCCTTGATAGCTTCATTACCTTTGGTCCGCACCCCTTGTAGCCAATTTGCAGTGGCAAGAGTGGAAGCTTTCATCTTTTCCAGCCTAGTGATAGTTTCCTGAGGTAAAGGATTTGTAGCAGAAACTTAAGGATTAATAGATTGCAGGGGTTTCATCAAATCTTCCAAGCATTTCCTTAGATTCTCATTTTCCTTCTTTAGCTCCTGCTTGGTCTTTATTTCTTTCCTCAGTTTTCCCAAGATGACTGCACTTGAACCCTCATAATCTTCAATATCTTGCTCAATGGATGTAGGCCCCAGATTGAAAGTTTGAACATTGTAATCTTTTCCAGCCACATCATCTATGTTTTTATTTGGAGCGGGAGTGGCAATGTGAACAAATCTGTTATGAGCTTCATCTCTTTCAATCCTTGATATTACCCTAGCCTTCTTCTTACCTTTATCTTTTCCAATCTTGGCTAGTAGCTCATCCCAATTGGGTGGACTATCTTCCACAACAACCTATTTTCTCTTTATCTCCTTATCCAACCAACCAGGGATAGTGGATTCTAATTGCACTTCAGTCTGTTTTTCCTCTTCCCGTTGCTCTTTGGGTGCCTCCTCACTCGAACCCTGCTTCTCATGAATCTCATTTGTCCGGCTCTCTTTTCCTTTAGCCTGTTCCTCTTTATGTTTAGGGGATGAAATATTCTCAGCCTCTTCTTCTCTTGGAGGGGATTTCCTCTTCATTCATAACTGGTGACTCTGCATAAGCAACCAAGGGAGATTGCATTACCTTTTAAACTTCTACTTTTGCACTGTATAGGTCACCTTCATGGAATTCCTCTCCTTCAGTGTTTGGATGATCTTCAACATTTTCTGACTCACCTAGTTTTCTTTGGGCTTCATGAGCGGAAGGCACATCATCATGCGACACATCATGAGAAGTGACCAGAGGAAGATCTGCTTTAGGCACACTATCCTTAGGAGAAGGAGTCCTAGACCTCCTTGTATACACCTTGGCCTTCTCCTTCGAGCTTTCAACATTCACCACCGGTGGGGTAACTTCTTCCTCTCCTACCTTGGAACTTTCCTTCTCTGATAATTTTAAGACTCTTCTCCTTTTAGGCACAGGAGCACCAACCTCAGGATTCTATTTTTCAGTCTCCTCCTTGCCATATTTCTTAGTCCTTGTCCTCTTCTTAGCCATTGGCTTTCTTTGCTTTTCAGTCTCCTGGACTTCCTCCGTCAAAACACTCTTAATTTTAATTTTGAAAGGAGAATCCACCTTGCCCTTACCTTTAGGATCCTCTTGCTCAGTTGATTCCTCGGAAGTGGAGTAAGGGTCCATATCTCCCATCAGACTGTAGGTACATTTTACTCCCTCATTCTCCAACTCCCATAGCTTGTGCTTTAGCCACATCATGGTAAACTTGATAACTGGATCCATTAGCTATTTCAATTCTATTTTTTTTTCTTCTAACCAATCCACATCACCAATTGGCTTATCCTTCACTACCTCATAGGCATGACCTTGAATCAAGTTCCCATCATCTTCCAATTGATCAGGAATCGCCTTTACATTGTACAATCGAAATGACTCAACTGGGAGCCAGGATAATTTCTTTTTCCTTACATCATATTCATCACTGCAATAGGCCCAGTAGTCTTCCAAATCAACCTTATGGCTATATTCCCTACTGGCCTTCTTTTGGGCTTCTCTTGTGATGTCAAACCTTGATCTCTTGGAGTGAAAAGAAAAACCAAGGGTACTCATTTCATCTTCTGAAGCCTGGGTAGAAATGATCAAAGGACATGCCTCCCTGGTGCTAATCCTCAAGGGGAAGTCTCCACCAAAACCATTCTTATGTTTGTCTCTCTTGACAATGGCATCAAAGTCACAAATCTGCGTAGTTACTTCCAACAGTATGATATGATAAGTGGGATATCTTGGAAGTCTGTATGGGGCCCTCTGGAAGCCATCAATCTGAATGTAGGAGAAAGTTGAGAACTGAATAAACCATGCCCCATATTTCTTGATGAGCTCTTTTGCTTGGTCTGAAATCCTCGTGTGCTCTGCTCCTTGAAGCATTCTAGTGATGTGCATGTTGAATGCATCATTCACCCTCCTATAACTCGAGCTTCCTTGGTGCAATTGAGGAAAAACCTCATAAATAACATCCTATCTAAAGATTCCCCTTGTGCTCAATCCTTTGTAGGGGTGGAATCTTGCAAGTGCGTAGACCAAATATGAGGTCATTGTGAAGGTCTTTGTCTGCAACACATTAGATAGTTGTTCATGAATCAATCTACTAATTATACCAACCCAATGATAGTCAATTAGCTCTTGTTCCATCCTCACAATAATGTGGCACATCCAATTCTCAAATACACCTGCATGTAGAAAATGAATAAAATCATATCTTAGAACTTCATAAATTTTGACATGCTCATGCTCTTAATTCCAACAGTATTATGACATTATGAACAATAGCATACCATGGAAATAAGCATCCTTTAAAAAAATTACTTATTAGAGCACTCAATTTCAATCTTGACATGTGATTATATTTAAAATTCCTACAAATGTGGATATTTATAAATTCGATTTTACTCAAGTTCTCAAGTTTGGATTTTAAACTTCTTTATTGCAAAAAATCCCATTGGATTTGAGGCTCCTTATAATTTCAATTTAACATAATTTCAATTCTATTTTTTTGCAAGGGAAACATTCATATTTCCACTTAGAGGATAGGCATCACTGCATTATTAACTTTGGTCAATCAATGACTTAGATTTCACTTGATAGAGTAATGAATAGGGTTATGTCTTGATTTAGGACTCTTGCCAATGTTTCTTTCCTCTTGGGGACATGTGCCCATTAGAGATTTACTTTGAATAGATCCATGATCAATAATTTTCTTGAGAAATTGATGGTTAAGAGTTATTAATATTTGGAAAGTAAATTAGGCTTCAATATTACAAAGGAAGCTAGTCTCAAAGGATAGTTTTGATAGAGAAATTCTCATGAAGGGATAGTTATGAGCAATGCTTGAATTGATGCACCTCGGACTTGCAAAGAGACATAGGATAGTGGTTTCAATATAGGCTATTAGAATTTACTTCAAAGATTTTTATTTATACTTCCTTTGATGATTTATTCATGGGTTATACATAGTTAGCTATTAATAAATTTTGACCTATGTAAGCCTACACTTTATTGGTACCTTAAGAGTGGCCTTGAACACCCACCAAGAAGGTTTTTGAATAGGGAATGTATCTAATATAACCTTGTACTTGATATTATATTAAGACACATTTTATATATTTTGCATGCTTTTCCTTACAAGTCTTATTCACAAACCATATTTATATGGTCACTTTCCTAGTTCATGATTCCTTCAAGTGTAAGGGTTGGTCTAGAATATTCTACACCATGCAAGATTTGGTTGAAGATTATAGCCACCCAAGATCTAGGAACTTCATAAAAGCACAAGAGAGATCAACTATCAAATAATAATGTTGTTCTATCAAAGGATGTAAATGATAGCAATTTTTATTTTAAACATGAGACCACTTGGTTATATAGCCAAGACATAGGAATAGACAAGATCATGAAACTTGTGTCTTAATCCTATGACATGAGACAACTAATATTAATTGACTTAGGACACATGTATTAAAAGTCAAAAGCTAAGATAAGACCTAATGACAACTAACACCTTCTAGAAACATTCACTCCTAGGACCTAAGTAAACTTAACATGAAAATAGGACCCACTAATGAACTAGTTAGGTAAAACACCTATTTAAACCAACATCAAGTGTTTGATCTAACATATTTTAAGTGTTGGAAGTAATTTGATAGAATTCATCAAGTTCTTGTTTTTGATATAGACTTACTCTAGCTATTGTTTTCCTTATGAAATTTAATGGAACAATCATGTGATTTTATTCACTTTTGAGGCTCATCATATTCTACATAAAATGCATATCTACACCTACTTGGAAAGATAACATCCATCCTAATAATTCAAAATTATGTTATTAATTTTCCTTACTAATAACTTACAAAGCTAGCTAGAAACATAGTGTGCCTTGCATACACACCCCATTTTTCCCAAAAAATGATGAATCCCTTTATTTATTTTCAACTTTATTGATCAAATGTTCTTCTATATTTACGTGTTCTAGTTTTTCATGGTTCTTGTGGAGTTGATTAGTGTTACATCCCATTTCTAAGTTACCAAATTACTTTTACCTTTATGAGTAAATATGATTTTAAATGCAAGATCATGACTTTAATATGTTCAATGGATAAATGAAATGTATGAATATGCATTATGATGAATTACTCTTTAAATGCTTAAATGATGCTTTTGATGTATGATGATTATGATTGGGTGATCTCACAATACCGATTTACAATTTTTGGCCAAACTGGACACTAAATTGATTTTTTCTAACTAAATCTTCACTTTTGGGCACCTATAGCGGTTAAACCGTGAGGAATTTGAAGATGATGCAAACTAGTGATTTTTTACATTTTTTCTATAGATTCTAAATATATTTTTTTCATTTTTTTTGGAATCATATTGCGCTTCTTTTTCCATCTCCTTGGAAAACTAGTTTTTATTAGTAAACACCACTTTTAAGGAGTGATGCTCACCATATACAACATAACTTTTTTTCTATGAAGGATAAAATTCTAAATTTTTTGAATTTAGATTTGTAACTATGATATCTAACCCTTTCATTTGGTTTCATAGTGTTTTATTGTTCATTTTTTCCTTAATCAAGTTTCAAAGTCAAACCAATTACAATTTAGACATAGGCAGACCATATACAACATATCTTTTTTTGGATGTATCAAAATTCATTTTTTTACTAGATCAAGGACATCAATACCTAGCATGCACATATATTTTAGAATTTTATTTTGATAATCTACTAGATTTTTCCACATGTATAGAACAAAGAGCTTGATTTTCGGTGAAAAACCTATGTTTTATCAAACTAAAAACAAATACATAATAAAACAAAACATATTAAAATTATATTTGGTGGATAGCTCATTCAAGGACTACCATCATCTAGTTGGGTCTGTGAAGTCTCCTTCATTTCATCCAACTCGAGCTTGAAGGGAAAATTCTATAGATTTTGGTGCTAGAGGGGAGAGAAGGGGGAAAAGGTTTGAATGAACCAGTTCGAGCGAACCCTTTGGGGGTTCAAAACCTGGTTTGCTCGAACCAAGGTTCACTTGAACTTGTGTTTGCTCGAACAAGGTTGAGCTTAACCCCCTTTTACAAATTTTCCCTTTGTTTTTTATTCTGGGAAATGTGAAATATGTGGATCCAACATTTAATAGGGTTCGCTCGAAGGGGCGTTTGAGCGAACCCTTATTGGGTTCGTTCGGATCCTAAGTTTGTTCAAACCCCCCAAAACCCAAAATTTTTTCATGGGGGCATTTTTTGCAATTTTACTTCCTCAACGGAATTGTCAACTAGTTTTGTGGGATCACCCTTATATGTATCAGTTGACTACATACATGTTGCACTAATTTGGATGCAAGAAAGGTTCGAGCTACCCAAAGGGAGAGGGGAGAGTATCACCCAAAAGGGGAGGTTGGTGTGGAAACCATTGGTATACCTATCAGAGTAAACACTCACACTCATTGCATAGATTAGATAAACCTTGTCAAATCAATTTGAGCTTTGTGTCGATAAGTGTTAATCCATGTTGATAGCTTTTGGTCGATAGAAAGGTTAGGATGGTTGTCTTTAATTCTCCTTGATTGTTTAGTCAATCTCAGTTACATTGTTAAAACCCTTGTGATGAGCATTGGATATATATTGTATATTGATTGAATATATATATATATATATATATATATGTATGTATGTATGTATGTATGTATGTATGTATGTATGTATACAATGGCACAAACATATGTACATATGTAGGTAGGACCATACGTAGATAGAAATGTCTATGTATACCCATACATAGATATGTAATATGTATGTGAACATTCACATAGATATATATATATATATATATATATATATATATATATATATATATATATATATATATCAATCTATAGATATATTATTATGATTAAAATGATGGTAATATATATATATATACACACACACATATATTTATATAATTAAATGACTAAGGCATTGAAACAGAGAAAAATAGGCTTTGGACTAATGTAGAATGATGGAACACGAGGTGAATGAATGGATGTTGTTGCAATGCATTAATCACCTCTCTTTCTTCTAATTTCATTAGGAAAAAAATCTCCAAAAGATAGGATTGACTTTCAACTAAAAAGTGAGTCAACCCTATTAGGGAATCTACTGTTTCCCTTATGACAAAAAATTAAAATTATGACTAAAATGGAATTCGGAGAGATTAAAAAAATACCAAATAAACTCAATTATGCAATGTTAAACTTGATTTATACAAATTTGAAGCATAAAAAAAAAAAATTACAACTTTTAGATAGATCTGAGAAGGGTAAGATGATGTGTACTAGTCACTAAAAAGGGTTGTAGAGTGTCCTGCTAGGACAGATTCGTCCTAGGGCCAATGGGCCTTTGAGCAGGGTTCCAAAATTTGATTTCATAGTCCTTTGATCCCGGATCTGCATTCCCAATTCCTTCGGATTCCATTGTCGAAAGGTCAAAAATAAAATTTGCAAATGAGTTTCTGTGGCTTGACAACTTTACAAAATTTCAAATTTGATTAATCTTCAATCCTTCTTCACCTGCAAATTTGTAAACACAAAGAGAGGGAAAATTTGTTTATTTTTGGTGAATAGGGGTTTGCCTTGGTTAAACCCTGTTTTGGTAATTAAACCTTGATAGTGAAAGATAATGATAAATGACAAGGAATGATGAATGACCAAGTCTATGTCACAACTCACCAAACCCTTAATGGTTTCCCTTAGAGGGCTAGAGTCTAACACATCTCTCTAAGTATTGGATTTTGCATGAATTGTCTTGAATGAATGCTTGCGCAAGAATGCTTGAAACCTACATCACAATGTTAGCTCCAAAACATAACATGAACACACATAACTTTGACATGATGATATGATCTTGATTGTTGTTGTAGATGTTTGATAAATCTACTCTTCAATGGTCTTGACAATAATATTTTCTCATATGAAATTTGAATTATGCAAGTTCGATTTGAATTGATAAAATAACCTTGTATCTATAGGTGTTTATCTAATTTCCCAAAAAATAGATTCCATACGCCGACATGTGTGAAAATTGAATTTGAATCATTAAAATGCTACCAAAACATATTAAAAATTGGGATCTAAGACTTAAGGAGGACCTGTTCACCCTTGGACAAATGGGTCCTGGGACCTAAATCCAAGACACAATTTCCAAGATAATTAATTTAATGTTAGCATTTGTTTAATGTCGGTTTCCCTTTTGGAAAACAAGAATAATAGGCTTAGGAATGCATAATTTATACAATTAGAAGCTTAATTAAGTCCAATTAATTAAGGGACCCAAACATAGTGTAAAAATGTAAAGGAGTACATATTTCTACACTACACACACACACACATATATATGTATATATTTAATTGATTGAATTAGATATATGAATATATATATATATACAATATAATATAATATAATAAGAATATATATATATATAAGTAACATTATATGCATATTATTGTTATTTTAAAGATTGTGTTGGAAGCCATATTATTGCAAAGAGACCACACATTATAGAGGTAAGTATAAATGCCATGGGATAAGAGACAATTATCAATAGTGGTTGTTTTAAAATAGTAATAGCCGCCAACTTTGGGGTGCATATTTTGTAAAGGTATTATAGCAAAATGCCATGATAAGAGGCAAAGTGGAAATAGAGTTTGGAAACACTATAGTGCAACATTGAAAGGAAGCTTTGACTAGGTAAAAGGCAAGTAAAATAACTATTCAAAGCCCATGACTTGGGAAAATGTCATAAATCAAAGTTCTATTTAGCTTTGACCAGCCAACGTACCAATCGAAGAGATTCTTGATTTGAGTGTTTAAGAAGACTTTTTATGCTATGTTACTTTTGCTCATACATTAAAAAAGCCTCTAACTATTCACCATAAGATTAACCCTGTAAAACTCTCATGAAACCATTAAATAGTCTTGGAAATGACTTGGAAGTTATTTTGAACTATCTACAACCTAAATACAAACCCTCCTTGAAGTATTGAAACCCTTTATTATTTTTCAAAATATTTTTTGATGCCAAGAATTTAAATTTAAATAATGACAAGAAGGTAATTTAGAATGAAGGTTTGAACAAGGATAATCAAGGATATATGACCTACCTTGAATGCACCATTATATTCTCTTTAGTAGATCACTAATTACCTTATGATAGAGCTATAGTTGTCAAGTAGGAGCCATAACTCCTATAAAAGCTATGTACGATGAAATATTTTGGTGCCTAACACCTACTGCAAGGTCTGAAAATGTGATGTACATGATTTTTTTTTTGATACTACTATTAGGATTCAACCGTATAGTTTTATGAGTCAAACTCATTGACCCATGTTTCATGATTAGTAGTTCACAAGAACCCATCCCTTATGATAATGAATGGTCCACTTAGTACGAGCATTACATCTAGGTGATGCTCACAGAGGTGAAGCATTGGCCCTTCCCAAGAGGTCACCCATCCTTAATCTCCTTTTCATTTATCTTCTTTTCTATAGTTTTAGTGCCTTCAAGGAAAACATTATAAAAATATTCTCGAATTTGGTGTCATAGGTCTCTATAGAGTTCAATTGGTAGATTGTTGAGTCCTAGGTTCTTTTCCAAGGCTATACATTGAAGGGCTACATCAATCTCTTCTATGGAAAGAAGACGGTGAAGGAATTTTCTATATGTTGGGTCTATTTTATTGGGGATATAACCAACAACACCCTCCTCAAGGATGGAGATAAGGATGTCTCCAACTAAATCATTAATATTAAAAGGATTTTAAAGTATTCATTTATTTTTTTGCATAATGGCATCTAGTGGCTAGCTTGCAATGTTCCATTAATAGATTTGATAGAAAAATGTGTTCAATTTTGTGTTTATGATGTAAATAATAAAAGATTTTTTTTTCCACGGTCTTCATCCTTAATCCACTAAAGTTAAACACACACTTGAGTACCTTTTCCTTTATAGGTAGCCATTTTGAAAAGCACACTTTTAGAGTGAGTAATTGATTTTTGAAGAGAGATGTTGTGAGGGTTGGAAGCTAAAAGGGCATGCCCATATTCTAGTTGACCTTTAAGATATTTCTCAAGTTTGTAATGTTTATTAGAGTATCGGATTGATTATTCTGGATAGAATGTTTCATGTGATATTTACGAGTAGGGATATTCAATCTCCACACATTCTAGGATTTAATTTTACAATTCATTGAGATGAGTTAGGGAGAGTTTCCTCATCTATCTGTAGTATAGTAAATTGATTCTCTAGCCAAAAAAAATGAATGTCCATGAGATGATCTTGGCTAAGAGGCTCCACAGATGTAGGATGGGATTGCTTCCTTATGAAGCTATTGAGTTGAGGGTGAGGGATTGTTTTGAATGAAGAATTATTTCCAAGGAGGAGAGCTTCCTCTTTTTTAGAGGCTCTAAAATGAGGCACCATCATAGCATATTTTAATGACTTGGTTTCAAACAAGGAGAGTGGCCGATGAGGGAGGAGTGAATGTGAAGTGAAGGAAGGGGATTGGAAGAAGAAGGGATATTGTCAAGGATTTAGTGTAGCAAAATTTTGTAATTCATCATTTGAAGTCGAAGTGTTAGAGCAATGGTTATATGAATGTGGTTGAGATGTTCTAGGTTTACAAATATGATAGTAACAAATGAAGTATCCTTCCCTACATTAGCATTAGGTTTGTTAAGGTAATTAATATGTTGTTCAAATTCAAAGCCAAGTCCAACTAATTTAATATAGTTGGGAAGGGGTTATGTTTGATCCATCTCAATGCAAGCCATGGGGTGAGAATGTAAGGCATTCAATTTGTAAGAGTGTTGTTCACACCATAAAAATTCACTTAATTGAGTTGTAAATCTTGTAAGAAAGGTTGAAAAACAAGATTCAAGAAAGAAAATTCGACCCACATGAGATATTTTAATTTAATTATTCCTTCTAGATGAAAAAAGGTGGTCTTAGACATGAACATAACAAGATTCACCATAGATAATCCAAGAAATGTATTGCAACACAACAAAAACATAGTCTGAATTAAAAAGGTCCACACAACATAATCTCTAGCCAAACCCCTAAATGGTTCAATCAAACATCCCTTGATTTATCGAAAATTTCCAGGCATTTACGGTAGAAACCACGATTAGCAGGGAAAGAAAGACGATGTCTCAGACAATACTGTTACCTAGATTACCTACAATCTCGATTCTAAGGCAAAGACTGCAGTAGATAGCCCAGAGGAAAGCGATTTTGTCCCATCTGCTCTAAAATCTTCACAAAATAAAATCCAAAACTATTAAATTTACGCTAGGCTAGAAAGAATCTTCTCTGCATATACACTAACAAATTAATGGTACCGCAACTCCAAATCGTTTAGACCTCAAAAAATTAAAAATCTATCGAAATATTGCACAATCGTAAATACATTCAAATTTCAGACAATTCCCTTGGCATTAACAATCGACTAAGCTCTCGGACCAGTTTTTCTTGCAATTCAGCGCCATTTTGCGAAAACCATAAAAATTAAACTCTAAGCATAAAAAAAATTCATCTAATTCTTCATTTGTTCAACATTTTAACGCTAACTCATCTCCATGGCCGTCA
>VDFB02133253.1:0-13832 GCA_007258455.2 Sequoia sempervirens | reverse complement strand
CTTCTTCTGGAATGGGATGATAGGGTGGTCAAAAAACCTTACCCCTTCAGGTATGAAATCATGTGGTCCCTTTATCCAGACTTCAAATCTTTAATTTAAGAATGTTGGAACCTTCCTTGTGATGGCACTCCAATGTTTAGGTTAATGCAGAAGTTAAAAAGAATTAAGGAAAGAGTTAAAGGATGGAACAAATACACTTTTAGGAATATCTTTACCACTAAGAGGGATCTGAATTTGAAAATTAAGGAAGTTCAAGATCAAATAGAGGCTGGTAATTGTAATGATGATATCTACATAATAGAAAGGGATCTTAGAGCCCAATGGTACAAAATAAGTAAGAAGGAGGAAATCTTCTGGAAACAGAAATCAAGGATTCAGTGGCTTAAGGAAGGAGACAGGAATACTAAGTTTTTCCACCAATCTACACTGAAGCACAGAGGAAGAAACAGGATAAGATCTCTCACCCCTTCTAATGGTACTAAACTTGATAGAGAAGAAGAAATAGAAAATGAGGTTGTTTCCTTTTCAAATTACCTAGAGCCTTCAAGGGTTGACAATCTGGATTTGGGGGAATTTATGCAAGTTATACCTAATGTTATCACAGGGGAAGACTTGAAAGAATTAACTAAGTGTGTCACTTTGGAAGAGGTAAAGGAGGCTATTTTCTCTGCTGGAGCTTTCAAAGCTCCGGGACCTGATGGATTTATGTCTAGCTTCTTCCAAGTATACTGGGAGATTGTGTCTGCTGACCTCTTAATTGTTGTCAAAGATTTCTTCAAATCAGGTAGAATTTTGAATCAGATGAATACCACTTTTTGGCTCTTATCCCTAAATCAAATGAAGCAACTTCAATGAATGATTATAGACCTATAAGTCTATGTAACACTACTTATAATATTTTTACCAAAATTCTTGTCAACAGGTTGAAGCCGATCTTAGGAAAAATGATTGCTATCAATCAAAAAGGTTTCGTTCAGGGAAGAAAAATTATGGATGCAACAATTTACACTCATGAGATCCTGCACTCTATGGATTACAGTAAAAAACCAAGTATGGTGTTGAAATTAGACATCTCCAAAGCCTATGACAGGGTTACTTGGAATTTTTTATTTGTTGTTTTGGAAAAAATTGGCTTTAAAGGTAAATTTCTCAATTTGATAAAAGCCTGTGTTACTAACTCGAAGTATTCAGTTATGGTTAATGGTATTTCCCATGGTTTTTTCTCACCTGTTAGAGGGTTGAGACAGGGAGATCCTTTATCTCCTTACCTCTTTGTCATTGTGGAAGAGGCTCTTGGCCGCAACATTCAGAAACAACTTAATAATAAATCCCTGAAGGGATTATGTGTTACTTCTTCCTTACCCCCGGCCTCACATCAACAATTTGTTGATGATACCATTTTAATGGGGGAGGCTTCAATGGTTGAAGCAAAACAATGGAAAACTATTCTGGAAAACTATGTTGATTTGTTAGGACAATGTATAAATTACCAAAAAAGAAAAATTTATATTTTCAATACTAGCCTGCTTGTGAAAGATAAAGTAATAAGCATTTTGGGATGTCAGGAAGCGGATTTACTTGCTACTTACCTTGGTCTACCTCTTTTCTCTCGAAAGCCGAATAGTAACTATATTTTGGAGAAAGTACATAAAAAATTGGTTGGGTGGAAGGGTAAATTGTTGAGCTTGGCAGGAAAATTTTAGCTTTTAAAGGCCTCCCTTTAGAATATTCTTGTCTATTATCTTTCAATGTTTAATATACCTTCCTATATTGCTGAAAGAATTGAAGCAATTCAAAGAATATTTTTATGGTCTAGAGTGGAGGAAAGGAAAAGAATGGCTCTCATTAAATGGGACAAGGTGTGTGTCTCAAAGAAAGAAGATGGGTTAGGCATTAGAAGATTAAAATTGTTTAATAAAGCTTTGGTGGCGAAAATGGGCTATTTTCTCTTGAAAAATGAAAAATATTGGGCTACTATCCTAAGGGCTAAGTATCTTAGAAATAAGGATGCCAGTTGTTTCCTAAGGAAGAAGGAGCTTCCATATGGGTTTGTGTTTTGGAATAATCTCCTTAAAACTCGTGGAGTGTTGACTAGAGGTGCTAAAATGAGGATTGGTAATGGTCTCAATATTGATTTCTGGGACGATCCCTGGTCCACACTGACTCCACTATCAGCCTAAGGAGATCTCCAAAAAATTAGAATAAGACTGAAAAAGGAAATTGGGGAAAAGTTTCTAATTATCTTGTGTGGGATGGCTTCAAACCTAGGTGGAAAAGCTTTAAAGATTGTCTGAGCAATGATGTTCTCAAGGGAAGCATACAACATAATTAAGAGGTTGCTATTGACCTGCTTATGAAACAGATTGGAAACCCTCACCTCTTTTCAAGAAATAAAAAAGATGAGTGGATCTGGACAAAAAATGCTAGTGGAAGGTTCTCTGTTAAATCAACTTATGACTTAATGATACAGTAAACTATGGTCTTGGGTTTTTTTATTGGCTTAAAGTTTGGAAGAAGAACCTAATCTCAAAAATTAATTGCTTCAGGTGGACGGTGATACATGGTAAGATCCTCACTATAGACAACCTAAAGAAAAGAGGTTGGTATATTGTAAAAAGATGTAGCCTTTGCAATGAAGAAGAGGAAACTATCATGCATTTGTTTTTTCAATGTTCTTATGCTCAAGAAGTATGGGTTTCTTTTCTTAATGCTCTAAAGGTGGAGTGGGTTTTCTCGGTCAATCTTCAAATGTTTGTGGAAGGATGGAGCTTTTTCCCTTATTCCCACAATATAATTAGTGATCTGTGGGGACAAATTCCCCCATTTTTGGCTTGGGGTTTGTGAAAACAGAGGAATAATAGAGTGTTTAGGTAGACAAGAAGAACTAGCAAGGAGTTATGTTTAATAATTAAAAGAAAAATTCATGAGAATATGGAAAGCTGCAAATACAAGCAAGCTAAGAAACAACCTACTCATATTGAGCTAAGTATAAAACAGTAATGAGAGCTCTCCCATGATTTAAATAATGTTAACTGGATAAAACAACTTATAAGAAGAAGCACTATCTGCATCCCCCCAAATCCAGGTTGGGTTAAATGCAACTTTGATGGTCACTCGAAGGGGAATCCTGGATGGGCTGTAGCTGGTGGAGTAATAAGAGATGATAAGGGTTCCTTTCTGATTGGATACAACAAAGGCCTAGGAATAGCTACGAACAACTTTAATGAGGCGTCTACTATTTGGATTGGTCCTAGACTTCTCAGAGAGAGGGGATACAACAAGGTTATTGTTGAAGGAGACTCAAAGCTGATAATAGACTATCTCAACAATAGGGCGAACATTCCTTAGGAAATTAGAGATCTGTTGGAAGATTGTAAAGGAATATTCAAGAGATCCAATGTGTTAAAATTTTCCACTCATTAAGGGAAGGAAATAGGGCGGAAGATGCGATGGCCAACCTTGGTGTAAATCAAGAAACATTAATAAACCGGGACTTTATTAATTTTCCTAAGAAAATTAAGGAAGTCCTAGCGAAAGAAAAACTTGGTGAAAAACATGTGAATAAAGGACTATGAGGAGGGGCTTCTTAATTATTAATATGAGTGGTGGAAGGAGAAGGCTTATGAGGACGTGGACCCCATGGTTGCAAGCTGGCATGTCAATTGGTTGGTGTTGGAAGCATGTTTTAAAGGGATTTCCAAATCCCGATAAAGGACATCACAATCGAAGGAAAGGACAATCCGACAGGCAATTTTTGAATGGTGACAAGAAAAATTTAAATTTGGAAATGAATAACATGCAGTATAATCTAAGGATCGATCTTCGATGTGATAGATGGAGTCACGTCAAAATTGGAATTAAGATTTGGAATAAAACAAATGCTATCATTGCTAGAAAAGGAGGTGGAGCTGTCACAAGCAATAATGATTATCGGCAAAAAGGTGGTAATAGAGATGTGAATTTCTTTATGAAATATAGAAAAAACCCTAAGCCAACTTCATTTCAAATGAATTGTAACAGATTCACCATTAGAACGGAGAGTGTGGAGCTTCCAGTTGTGAGTGTTGAGGACACCGAAGCTAATAAAAGTGATTTTCTTTTGTTTCTAAAGTTTTCCATAGCTCAAAAAAAATATGGGTGGCCTTAGGAAGTGTACCAAACCCCAAAAATTTGACTCGCTTCGCAACAATGAGGAGCTATGGGGTCTTTTTGAGTAGGGGGGTTTCACTTCGTATTTCATTGCAGTGGAGGGCTATAATGAAAGACTCAGCTATAAATTTGCAAATGCTTGGAGAGATGGCGAAGTAAACCTAGGCGGGCTTCAATTTAAGGTGGATGCAAAGCTAATTGTGGGAGCGACGGGTCTGGCTTACAAAGGGACGAAGGTAGAAAAGTTCAGTAATGGTAAGTATCAAGATTATTTTGAGAAGTTCTTTGAAGGAAAAGAAAAACTGAAAAGATTTCAAAATGGGTATTCTAGGGTTAAGTTGTCACCTCCATATCACAATGTTTGCTTTATTGTAATGAAGTATTTTACTCTCAAAGGCCACTACCAGTTTTTCCATGGATACCACTTTCCCATCCTCAACCACATTAGGCATCAGGAAAACATAAATTTACCTTTTTTCTTATTTTCCTCTCTTAGCGAGAGTCTCACTCATGTGGCCAATTCGTCGTTACACCAGGGCCTTATAAGAGCCATTTATAAATTTGTGTTGTCTAGAACTCCTTAGAAAATATTGGTATTAAGATGATTGAAGACCCTAAACCTCAGAGATGGGTTAAAATTGAGCTTCTTGAAGACTGTCCCCACCCTATGCCTAAAAAATCTCGCAAGAAGTCCCAAATCCCTGAGAAAACTGGTAAAAAATCCCAAATTCCAGACACTACTCTGTGGAGAGATTTACTTATGGTCACGCCAGAGAAAAGAAAGGATAAGTCGATGGACATGGGGACTAAAAAAGGGAAGAGATTGATTTTGCATGAGCTTGTGGAAGAGGTAGACACAATTACCATTCCTAATGATAATGAGTTGGAAGGTTTAAACCCTGGAGGAAGAAGGTAAAAAAGACTAGCCATGGTGGTGTTGAAAGGACAGGAGAGTAAGAAAAACACGCAAAGCCATGAAGAAAAAATTAACCAAAACCCACTAGAGAGTGTTGAAAAGATAGAAGATGAGGAGAATGACTCCTCAATAGAAGAAATTCTTGACAGTTTGGGAGGAGACTCAGTTGAAGAGGAGGAATCAGATGAGGAAAGTGGGGATGGTAATGGTGATGAGGAAAAAGAGGAGTCACAGCATGAAATGGCTCGGGAGGAGGAAGTAAATGTTATGGATAATCAAGAGAGGGATGAAAATACCAATAAAGATGATGATAAGGCTGAGGATGATGGGAATGGAAGGATTGAAAGACTTGAAGAGAGACTATAGATTCTAGAAAAGAGAATAAATGAGAAAGTGGGGGATAGCAAACTGCATGCCCTCAAAAATTTGGTGAGTGGAATTATTGAGGAAAGACTGAAGGTACTGGAGAAAGGGATGCAAGAAAAAGGAGATGAAAACATAATTCAAATCCTAGAAGAAGCGGTTCAGAACATGTGTATGGTGGTTGATGCAGTTATGAAGGTGGTTATGGCATCTGTTTCCGAAATGGGAAAAATAAAAAAGCAACAAAAGAAAAAAACCAACGGGTGATGGCGAAGACCTGGTGGGCAAGATGGAGCTGAAGGCAACAGTGAACAACACTATTGAGGATCTAATGAAAGCATGGAGGCTGATTGAGGATTATTAGCATGGATGCTTCACTGTGGGACTTCTCTTTTTGATTATTATGTTTATATCTACTATGTTTTATAGGTCTATTGCTACCGGTTATGGCCATAGGTGCCAAAACTTAAATTTCTATAATGTTGTTTATATTTTAAGATGGAACATTATGATAGATGCTTATGCGTACTATAGATGAATAGGGAAGGATGTTATTGATGCTAGATTAGGGTTTTTTTATTTGAATGATAGAACTATGATGTTTGATCGTATGGGAATTGGTTAAGCATTTTGCTAAGGGAGGGGGGAAGTTTGGTGGGCTTCCTATTTTTGTTTTTTCTTAAAACCTTTTTTTCTTATCATGATGTACTATTTTCTTGGGTTAGGGCCCTCTTCCTTGCTTAATCAATCAAAAACAATTAGCACTCTATAGAGAGTTGAATTTTGTGGCTGATTGGTTGGAAAACTTTGGGGTGACGTCGGCAAGATCATGGAATGTGAATGACGTCCTACCTATTGAATTAAGCACCCTGATTCATAATGACTTACATTAGCTCATTGGTTTTGGCCACCTCTTTGGCTTTTGGAATGTGTGGGAATTATGGGGTTTTTTGGATGATTAGACTTTTCACATAGGTGATGCTCATTAGAATTTGTGGTCATTCAGGTCTAAGTTGTATAAGCCTTTTCTGTATTATTACTACCGGTACCGTCCTTGGCAGTTGCACACACTTTCTAGGTATTAATCTTCCTTATGCCTCTTTGTTTTTCTATTGTTGTCTATGGTTTCTTTATGCAAGTGTTTTGATGATGGGTGGGGATAGATGTAGAATGAAGCCTTTCTTCTGATGACATCAAAGCCAATGTCGATGTCTGGTCAATTCTGCAAAGAGGTGGTGTGACTCCTTTCATGGAGAGGTTGCATGGATTTAAAGCCCGTGTGTCCAGGGATTTTGTTGATGCTTGGAATGGACGTGTGCTTAGTATGTTCGGTAGGGATACTACCTTAAACAAAGATTTCATAGTAGAAGTGACGGGTATGTTGATGGAAGGTAGGAAATTCTATAGGGATAAGGATATCTCGCAGTCGACCAGGCAAAAATTTCTCCGGGATAGAGAACGGGCTAAAATGGTGAGATTGGATTGTGGAGGATATGATAGGACCAAGATTAAACCCATCTAACAGGATGTGGTGGTGGCGTTGATGTGGTAATTTATCCTCGATGGTAGATATATGGTGTTGTATGGTCACCATTTTGTGATGTTGAATCACTTTCGGCATGGTAAGCTTGTGTCCTTCCCATTTTACCTATTAATGTCTTTGGAAGAAGGAATTTTGAGTTTTAGGAAGAACCCTAGAAACCCTTTTCTACATGATGGTTTGATGTTGCTCATTGTAGATTTCATTAAAGCTAATTGTATTGTTCAAGCTCCCTAGTCCCCTGTTTCAAAAAAGAGGAGGGAAGGGAGTGGGAAATGTCGGATTGAAGTGATTCCAGAGAGTGAGGGGAAAAAAATTGAAGAGTCGAAGGGTTGGTCCAATGGGTATGACACTAACCTGGATTACACCCCCTCATCTGGAGGGATGAAACCCTCAACTTCCAAGGAAAAATCTCTCCTCCTGTGTATCAAACGCAAACTCAAGGAGGCTTTTGTGGAGGGTGCAAAGGAGGGACTTTTTGGTGGTAAGAAGGCCAAGGGTCATTCTAAGCATGTGGGTGATAAATTTTAGGAGGTGGGGAAGAATATCCAGGGTGATGAACTGGGGAATTCTGGTGATGGTGGGTCCCCTGCTGCTGGCAGGGGGAATTTTGTGTTCAATGTGAATCATTTTTCCTAGGTGTCAACATCTAAGGACAAGGGTAAGGACAAGCTTTTCCCTAAGGTGTCTCATGAGGAGGATCCTCTGGTTGGTTCACATCAAGGCAGGGGTGTGTTTTGGGGGGCTATGGATTTCTTGTAGGTGTCTAGTTTGGTGAAAGAAGGGGTTGATATCTTGTTCAATTTGCTGGCGTGGCTCGTTCAAGAGGTGCAGGACCTCCACAATAAGCATGAAACTATTTCCTGTTGCAACCTTTCCACTTTGCGCAGTCTCAAGGAGAAGGTATATCTTCACGTTGACCAAGTCTTTAAATTCTAGTGTTGGATGTGTGGTGGACGAGCTTTCCAATTTGAAGAATGATTATGGACCGAGTATGGCTTTGTTGGAAAAGCAGAATAGGAAGCTCTGAAAGGACTTGGATACGATAATCAACATTAGAAAGGAGAAGTTGGAGGCCTCAGCTGAAGGTATGGTCTTCCTCAACCAGAAAGTGAAGGAATGGATTGACAAAGGATTTTTTGAAGAACATGTGACTAAGGAAAGGGGGGAGAGTGATGTCATGGAAATGCACACCATGGATTTGGATGTTGGACCGAGTGTGTGTACTCAGAGTAAAACAAAGAAATGCAAAACGGTCCTTGGTCATGATGTTGAGGAAATCATGGAGATGCATGATAGGTTGGCGTCTAAGGATCTGGATGTGGCAAAGATGCTCAAATAACATCTCTAATGGTCGTTTGGTTTGCTCTTCTATTTTTTGTTTTTAGCTATGGTTTTTTGTTGATGGTCTGCTGATGTTCTGGTAACCAGCTTATTTTTTGGTGTGTTGGGTGGGTAGTCTATTGTTTCATCTTTACTACCATTGTCTCTTTTTGTTCAGGGTTTCAGGCACCCTTCAAAACCTGTTTATCGTTAATAAAAAACAATTAGCATTCAATGCATTAACTTCAAGGACCTACAATAGACTTCCTCCATGAACTGATTTATGGGACTCTTTAGACTGCATGTATATTTGACTGATGCTAGACTCATTAGACTACATTATCATTGTCCTCTTTGCATTAAAATGTTATGGGGATATACATATGTTGATAACTTAAGGAATCCAATCATATGGTTACATTTAGATTTTCTTGATGCTAAATCTCCCATTTGATAAAATGCCTTACCATTAGAAAATAATATTATAAGAATGGACATGAATATATTAAGTGACTATAAATGCTAGTGCATTTTGATACATTTCCATAATATATCTCATTTGATTACACACTCATGTTAAATACTTTCAAAGAAAAATGGATGAAAATACAAATGAATCACTAATGTTGCACACTCTATGATTATATAAAGATTGTCTGCTATGTGCTTGTGAACCTATCAGGAAGGGTGAATCATGAGTAAGTCGGTTTGCTTAAAAATCCCACCTAGGTTCCACCCAATAGGCCTGAGACAAGGGTTCAATCATGGAGCGGTGGGGGTCCCACCTTAGAGCTTGCACCACCGGCCCAAAGCAAGCGTTGAGCAATAGGAGGTGGTAGACCTTAGGCCACTTTGGACTCTATGGTTCCTCTTCCCTGATAGACAAGTTTCTTCTGAGGTGTTTCCATGAGTGTAGTATGCAGGTACTAAGCCATTAGGAAAGAAGGATTGTGATGGAAAATACTCTTGAGTTTTATATGAGGGCTTCAGGGCGGATCCACCTATGACACTCCTCTTATGTCTTCCTTATGCCTTTATGATTATGCCGATATTTTGGATATCTAGATATTAATGCTAATAGATATGTTGTTAATGTTAATTTAGATGAAACGCCTTTGAGATTTGATATTCCAAATAAGTATGTAGTCACCTACAGCCTTTAAGGCTATTTAATTTATATGGAAACGACGAAAGAAGAAAGTGGACCTCATCCAAGGCTGATTTCCTTCTTGGATTGGTATGATTATCTTGAGGATGACTTATCATCACATTTTAATTTATAAGATATATATTCTTTACTTGGCCGACTTGCTTTATAGAAAGTGGTGCCTCTTCAAATTGTATATATAGGAGATCACTTATCATTCTATTATCATCAAGTTCGAATTATTTCAGTCTAGTGCGAATTACCTTAAGAGCAGGTTGCGAATCTCTACAAGGGCAGAATTAGTTATCAAAGAAGCGCAAATTATTATAAGTCATTGCATCTGTGTTAGGTGCTGAAGGATGGCCTTGTAATTGGCCTCATTGTAAAGAGATTTGTTGTTGACATTTATATATAAGTGTGATCTTTGTTGCTGGGTTTTTCTCCCTCAAGAGGAGGGTTTTTCCCAGGGTATCTGCTGTGTTATTGTCTGATTTTGAATTAATTTTCTGTGCATATAATCTGTTCATTAAAATTTACATGGTATCAGAGCGGGTTTGAGAGGATCGTGATCAGATTATTTCTAATCAGCAATACCCTAGTTGTTCATCTATCTACATTAGTCAAGATGGTGAACGGTTTGAAGATCGAGGATAGAGTCGAGGGTGCATCCAACTTCACATCATGGAGGTTTAGGATCATGCTTACCTTGCGTGAAAATGACTTGGGTGAGTTCGTAGAGTCCAGTGTTCCTAAACCTAAGGAGGAAGAAGTGAAGTTACAATGGGTGAAGAAAGATGTTAAAGCAATGAAGATATTGGTTGATTCAATAAGGATCATATTGCTCATTGTCCTAAGTTGAAGACAAGGGAGAGATATGTCTTTCAAAAACATTGGAAGAGATGTACGAAATCAGCCAATACCAGCCCTATTAATTTGCACTAAAGCAACAACTTCATCATGAAGATGGTGGGTGAACTGCTGATTGCATACTTTATGAGGATTGTAAATTTGAGAGATCAGCTCTCGACAATAGGGCATTTGGTTGATGACAAAGACCTGACTATGCTTGCTCTCAATGGTCTGCCTTTGTCTTGGGAATCTTACATTTAGGGAATCAGTGCAAGATCGAAATTGCCTAAGTTTGATCACCTAAGATCAGATTGCATTCAAGAGGAATCAAGGTTGGTGGCAAGAGGCGTTGGTCAAAGTTCAAAGAATGAAGACATTCATGTTCTCGCCTCCCATGCTTCAAAGAAGAAAGGAAAAGATGGAAGGAAAGGATTCTTCAAGAGGAATTAGGACAAGGGAAATGATGATGCACCTCCATTCAAGAAGGTATGGATATGTCCAAGATCCAATGTTTTAAGTGTGACAAGTTTGGCACTTTTTCCAAGCATTTTCCAACTAGGACCTGCTAACAGGTCACCGCTTCTCTGATGTTGATGATGCTTCTCCTCAAAAGGATTCAAGGAATATTTGTTCTATTCAAAGATTATCATAGTGTACCTTCGACACCAACACTTGATTAATCTACGCAGCTGGTGCTTCACGACACATCACCGGCTTTAAGGAGCACCTATCAAGTTTGATGGAAAAGGAGTCTTCTGAACAAGTCATCATTGGAGATGATGCTAGCTACTCCGTGAAAGGAATTGGGACCTCTATACTTCATTTGGATTCTGGCATCACACTTCAGTTGGGTAATGTTCTTTATGTTCCCGGAATCAAGCGCAATCTTATTTCTATTTCAGCTTTGGAAGATAAAGGATATCAAGTTGCCTTCTCCAAAGGCAAAGTTCTAGTGTGGATGGAGAACTCTAGCTTCAAGGATGCTCAAGTTATAGGAGTTAGACATGAAAACCTTTACAAGGTCTGCACACGTTCTTTACATGCTTTGGTTCATGACTCTTCAAGTCTATGCGATCTTTGGCATTGGAGATTGGCTCATCTACACTTCCAAGCCTTACCAATCATGGAGAAGATGGTGTCGGGCCTTCCTAAGTTCAACCAGGAGCACGAAGGTACTTGCAAGGGCTGCGCATTGGGTAAGAATATAAAAGCCCCTTTTCATAGTAGAGAAAATAGATCTAAGTGTATTTTAGATCTTATTCATTCTGATTTATGTGGTCCAATGTCTGTTCCGTCTTCAAGTGGATTCTTGTATTATGTTTTGTTTATTGATGACCACTCTAGGAAGACTTGGATTTATTTTTTGAAATCTAAAGAGTCTGACGAAGTGTTGGATAGGTTTAAAGAGTTTAAAGCCTTGGTAGAAAATCTTTCTAGTAAAAGAATTAAGGTCCTCGATCCGGATAATGGTGGAGAATACACCGGTAGTTTTCTGAATTTCGTATTGATGTAAGGATTAAGAGAGAGCTCATGCCCCGCAACCTCAACATAATGGTGTTGCAAAGAGAAAGAACAAGACGATCATGGAAGCAGAAAAAGCCATGATTCATGACCAGGATCTACAAACCTTCTTATGGGAAGAAGCTTCTAGGACTGCAGTATATGTTCAGAATAAAAGTCCTCACAAGGTCTTGGAGAATATAACTTCAAAAGAAGCCTTTATAGGGAAGAAGCCCAAGTCACTACTCTGAGGACATTTGGATGTCCCTCGGCTTCATATTCATTCATGTTCCCAAGGAAAAGAGAACCAAGTTGGAGCCTTCTCGCAAGAAGGGAATATTTGTGGGCTACAGTGAGACTTCAAAAGCCTACAAAATTTACATCCCAGGTCAGAAGTTGATCGAGATTAGTAGGGATGTCACATTCGAAGATGTTGCATTCAGAATATCCAGGGGGATTCATGTGGAGATTGATAATGAAGAGTCTCCTCAGGATATGGAAGTTGACCATACTCCTGAGATTCAGAAGGAGACTTCAGAACCAAAAGAAGATATTGATCCTTTTGAACCCTTGGAACCTACTGATGGGCCTACTGACATTGTTATTGGGAGAAAGAGACCTCTATGGGCCAGTCGTACTATGCAAGAGGCTGAAAGCTTTGCAGCTCCTAGAGGCACATTCAGAGAAAGCAAAAGGCCACACAAGTTCTCCAGTTATGTTGCCTTGATGAGTCAGATTATAGAATCCGAGCCTACCTGTGTTGAGGAAGCATCTTGTCATCAGGTTTGGAAAGATGCTATGACAGAGGAGTATCAATCAATTCTTAAGAATGATGTTTGGGATATTGTTCCTAGACTCGAGGGCAAGTCTGTGGTATCTTCTAAATGGCTATTCAAGATTAAGCATGTTGCAGATGGAAGCATTGAAAAGTACAAAGCAAGATTTGTGGCTCGTGGGTTCTCTCAGAAAGAGGGAGTTGATTATGAAGAAACATTTGCCCCTGTTGCTCGCTATACTTCTGTCAGAACCATCATTGCTATTGCCGCATCTAGAGGATGGAAGATTCACCAAATGGACGTGAAGACAACCTTTCTCAATGGAGTGATTGAGGAAGAGGTTTATATAGAGCAACCTGATGGATTTGAGGTTCATGGGAAGGAGTCACATGTTTGCAAATTGAAGAAGGCCTTGTATGGTCTTAAACAGGCTCCTCGTGCATGGTACGAAAGGATTGATTGATACCTGTCAAGTTTGGGCTTCTTGAAGAATGATGCTGATTCAAATCTCTACTTCAAGGTAATCAATGGTGATGCTTTAATTTTGGTTTTATATGTTGACAATCTGATCCTTAATGGAGAAGATCACCTGATTCTTGAGTGTAAGGAGTTGACTTCAGAACTTGAGATGAAAGGACCTTGGGCTCATGCATTACTGCCTTGGATTAGAAGTCTAGCAGAAACCAGATGAGGTGATTCTAATTCAAGAAAAGTACACCATTGATATACTTAATAGATTGCATTGCATGGATTGTAAATCCATGTCTACACCTAAGTGGAGACCAATCTACATAAATTGAAGGAGGCTGCAGCTAGTTCAAATTTGGTGGATCCTACATTGTATAGACAGTTGATTAGATCCTTGATGTATCTAGTTAACACTAGACCCTATATTTGCTATGCATTGAGTGCACTTAGCCGCTTTTATGTGTGATCCGGAGACAGATACATCTTGTTAGAAAATTAAACTTATCCCGAGATACTTGCGGGTACGCTTGAGGCGGATTGAGGTATACTTCAAATGCAGATTTGGAGTTACATGGTTTCACTGATTCTGATTGGGCAGGTTGTGTCATAGATCGGAAGAGCACCTCTGGTTGTTGCTTCAGTTTGGGTTCAGCTATGATTTCCTGGTGTAGCAGGAAGCAGTCATCTGTAGCACTGAGTACAACAGAGGCAGAGTATATTGCAGCTTGTTTGGCAACTCGGGAAGCAGTGTGGCTTCATAAGCTCCTTGTCGGATTGTTTGGACAATCACTGGAGCCTACT
>VDFB02133252.1:0-10606 GCA_007258455.2 Sequoia sempervirens | reverse complement strand
AAGGAGCCAACTACCATAGCTCATTAGCCATGAACACCATTCAACGTGGTGGAATAGATTAAGAAATATTCTACCAATGTTTCCTTTTGGGATATCTTGGCCATACTGAAGCAAAAGATACTATTACAGAAGGAATTATCAGGAGAAGAGGGCATGAAGATTCTTGAGCAACCCTCAAAAGATAAGGCAACTAATCCAAGGCCAGACAGAGTTTTGGTGAATCAACTAGCTGAGAATCTGGTCAGAAAAGAGGGTAAGCCTAAACCTAAGAGTTTCTATATAACACTTATTATTGGTAAAAAACTACTGCTTAATTGTTTGGTTGACTCTGGTGCTAGCACCGCCGTAATGCCCAAGCAAGTAGCTGAAGCTCTAGGACTTGAATATTAGCCCCTTAAGAAGGGAGTTATGCAACTTGATGGGAACAAGGTTGAAACCGTCGGATTAATCAAAGGATTTCCTATGACATTGTTTGCATGCCCCAACATTATTGTGAACCAAGACATTATGCTAATTGATGTCCCTCCTATGTTTGGGATATGTCTTTCCAAGGAATTCACTGCTAATATTGGAGGTTACATCTCTTTAGATTGGGAACACCTAATACTAAGAACCAAACATGGAGCTAAGATGAAGATATTGGTAGAACCTTTGCATTTTGAGCATGTGGCTGATGAAGCAATGATCAATTTTGAGGTGGCACATACCTCAATTACCCTAGAAGAGATGATCAATGCCAAACTTCTTGAGGATGAAGAAGCAAGAAGTTCCCAGACTGAAAGCAAAGAAGCTCTCTTTAATGAATTTATAAGCATAGACCCTTTTGGAAACTATCATGCAACTGGGCTCGGGACATATGTCATACATGAGGAGGATTAGATTATGCCCAGAGTGACTACGGAGTCTGAAAATGAAGGAGCCTTAGAGTTATGGACCTTGTACTTTGACAGAGCAAGATGTATAGTAGGAGCCAACGCTAGAATATGTTTGGTATCTCCATCCAAGGAGAAAACCTTAAGGTCATACCATTTCCAGTTCGCGTGCTCAAACAATGAAGCAGAGTATGAGGGCCTTGTCCACAGTTTGAGCTTAGCAAAACGAATGGGTGTAAAGCAAGGACGGGTGTTCAGAGATTCAAAATTGGTGGTTAACCAAATCCAAGGGAAATCAGCTACCAAGAATGTCCATATGCGATCATACCGACATAGGGTTTGGGATCTAATTGAATATTTTGAGCCATTCAACATCCAAGTTGTACCTAGAGAATAGAACTCCGAAATGGACCAAATTGCAACTATCAGGTCCTAGTTTGAGCCAACTTCTGAATTGATTGATAACAAAAATTTAGTGTGAGTGATCATGTGGCTTGCAGTTCCAAATAATGATCAAAACTGGTAGGTGTTTGATAACTTGATGCTCATATCACATCATTTCTCCAATTGTCCAGAGAGTTTTCTGACCAATTATAGCCAAAGATCACTGAGGCTTATGAAGATCAAGTGGTCCAGCTTAAGTAAAAAAAGCTTCCCAGAGGTTTGGTTACGCTTGAGAATCTGTTTGATTTTGATGAAGTGAGAAAAGATAAGAGAAAGCTTGTAGCTGATAATAGGAGATTATGCCGATTTGCACATAAGAGAAGATAAAAAGCTTAAGGTTGAAAAATGAGTCTTGTAGAAGAACAAAGAAAGGTTAAAAGATTTTTGTGAGAAGTATCTGAATGTAGTAGCATAATCATATGAGGATCTGAAGGGATATGATCTCAGGATTATCCAACACACCATTCAGCTACTAGAAGGAGCAAAACTTGTGTGGCAAAAGCAGAGGCCAGTAAATCCAAAGACCAAGTCGTTAATGGCCCAAGAATTACAGAAGTTGATTGAATCCCAGATAGTGTTCCCGATCAAACACAATACTTGGGTATCTAACCTAGTGCCGGTCCGGAAGAAGAATGGTGATATACGATTGTGTGTTGATTTTCGAGACCTAAATAGAGCATCTCTAAAGGACCACTACCCTCTACCTTCCATGGAGGAAATTCTGCAAACAGTTGCTAGTTCTAAAATGTTTTCAATGTTAGATGGCTTCTTCAGCTATAATTAGATTCGAGTGAAAGAGGACCAACACAAAACGACGTCTACCACCAAGTGGGGAACATATACTTATGCTAAAATTCCCTTCGGACTTTCAAATGCTAGAGCCACATTCTAACAAGATATGGACATTTCTTTCAGGGATTTGATACATAAGATCATTCTTATTTATCTAGATGACCTGACGGTTTTCTCAAAATATGCTAAAGATCATTTTGATCATCTCGAGCTTGTCTTCTAGAAGTGTTAGGAGTTCATAATTTCTCTGAACTCAAAGAAATGTGTGTTTGGGGTTCCACAAGGGAAGCTCTTGGGTTACGTCATCTCAAAGGAAGGTATTTCCATTGACCCGAAAAAGGTTAAAGCGATCAAAGAGCTCCCCCTACCCGTCAACAAAAAAAGAGTTTAGTCTTTTTGGGCAAGGTTAATTTCATCAGCCGGTTCATCCCAATCTTCGTAGGGATTGTTCGGCCCATCACACTAATGTTGAAAAAAGATCAAGTTTTCAAATGGACAACAGAAGCTAGAAAATCTTTCGAATAGATTAAGGAAGCCATCTCTTTAGCTCCTGTGTTGGTTAATCCAGATTTGTCTAGAGACTTCCTCATGTATGTCTTTGGTGGTAGCACTAGTATCGCTACTATCCTGATGCAAAAAGATGATGAAGATAAGAATGAATTTCCCATTGCCTTCTATTCGCGTACTCTAAAATATTATGAGGTGAAGTACAACTTTGTGGAGAATCAAGCTTTTGCTATTGTTAAGGGGCTAAAGAAGTTCTGGCACCTCATATCATGTAACAAAGTGATTGTTCGTGTGTTGCACCCTAGCGTGCGTGAATATTTAATGGAAGGTGAAATCACTAAGAAGCAAGCTAACTGGATAACCAATATTCTAGAATATGACATCGAGATCAAGCCAGTCAAGATTGTGAAAGGGAAGGGATTGTGTGAATATTTAGTTGAAAACAACGAAGCAATAACTGAGGATGAGGTCCCAGAACCCATGTTGCTAAATGAAGAAATTTTCAGAGATGATTGGTTGAATGACAAAATTAATTTCATGCAAATAGGAAGGTACCCAACTGACCTCCCCTCATTTAAAAGATTTTTTTACCAATTGTAGAACAGTGGCTATGGAGGGATTTCTTTTCAAGAACTTTAATGGCATCTTGTTAAGGTGCATGACACAAGAGCAAGCAAGAAGGATATTGGAACAGTACCACAATGACCTAGCTGGAGGACATTTTTTAGCAAAAATTACTGCAATCAAGATTATGTGGGTTGGTTATTTCTGGCTGACGTTGTTTAAAGACTCATATTCATTAGTGAGGTCTTGCAATGAGTGTTAGTTTTTTGTTGGGAAAAGGAAAAATGCTGCCATGCCATTGAAACTAATTGTAGTGGAGGACCCATTTTCCCAATGGGGCCTTGACTTCATTAGCATGTTCAATCTAGTTTCATCAGTCAGACATAGACAAATCTTGACAACAATTGATTATTTCACCAGGTGGGTTGAAGCCTTGCCTTTGAAAACTGAAATCGAGGCAGAAATTATGAACTTCCTTGAGGAAATGGTAGCCAGGTTTGGCCCACCAAAGACAATTATCTCAAATAATGCCAGAGCCTTTCTTAGCTCTAAAATCAACCAGTTTGCACTTAAATATGGAGACTTCCTAAAGACATCCTCTAACTACTATCCACAAGGAAATGGCCTTGCTGAATCTACAAACAAGAACCTTCTTTGGCTGATCAAGAGAATAGGTTCAAAAAACCAAAGGGAGTGGCATAAACACCTCCAGACAACACTATGGGAAGATTGTATCACACCTGAGAAAATATTGAAAACATCTCCTTACGAGATGGTATATGGGATAGAAGCATTGTTGCCAATCTCTATGGAAATCTAAGCAATCTAGTTACTCAAGAAATTGAGCAAAATGGAGCAATGGAGGTGCAACTAGTAGAATTACTTGAGGTTTAGGAGAAACAAGAGCATGCTCTCGAGGCAATGCCTAACTGCCAGCAAGTGGTAAAGAAATGGTTCGACAAGAAAATGTCTGACCAAGGTCTGTAATGTGGAGACTTGGTGCTCAAATTTAATGACTGCGGAGCGAAGCCCGATCAACATGGGAAGTTTGATAGCCTCTGGGAAGGACCATTCAAAATCACACAGTGCAAGCAGCACAACTCGTTCGAGTTAGAAACAATAGAGGGTGAGGCCTTGGGTATTCTAGTCAATGGAATACACCTCAATAAATTCAATTAATTTAACTTTTGTGGTAAGTGTGTAAATATGTATATATTTTCCGTTCTTTGTTAGTTTCAGACCATTTTCAATACTTTATTAAAATCAACAATCACATTGATGCATGAAATGAGACAAATTAAGAAATGAACCAGAATATAGCAAAGATATGTATTATATTGATTATATAGGTGTTTACATCTGTATACATAATGCTATGGGGCCCATGGACATGTTCCAAAAAGTACATATATCGTCACTGAAAGAAATTATAGAGAAAAAGAAGGGGAGATCTTCTGAGAGTTTTTCAGGTGTTTGAGGGTCCAGCAACAGCGGTAGGTGGCACACGATTTGGAAACATCATCCTCTCAAAAGTCTCATACCACTGCACCTCATTGAAGGGTTCAATGTTGTGCATCCTCATCAGGAAATGGTAGGCGTGGCGGATTTTGTGGTGATGTTCCTCTTGAGTTTCAATCTCAAAGCCATACAGAAAAGGCCTAGTTGGCATAGGTCCTCCTTCCTTAAGAAGTCAGCGCAGGTTGCGAACAGAGGGGATTCCACAATCAATCTTGGTAGTTCTCATGACATCCTCCAAGCCCCCTAGGTAACGTTTGGGAAACACTTACTTTGTCATCCTCAAAATATTTTGCTTGGAAATGCCAATATCCAATACAAAAGCTAAAAAGTGGGAGAAAATACTGGTCTTCGTATTCTACACAGTCTCTACCTAGAACCCACTTTATGGCTTTCACATATATAAGGTTTTTCATGTGAGTCATGCATTTAAGATTCCTACACCTAATTTCTCCTAAGAAGGTAGCTTGGATCTTCTTGCGCATAAGCCTAATCGGTGCTTCCATGACTACTGCTACTCTCTCTAAGTACTAAAGCCACTAACTATGTTCTAAGGCCAGTTACTATAAATTCTAAGTGCAAATGCAAATTGCCAAAATGCAAAATGGTCCTTTTATAGATAGAAGGAGGCTTACCTTTTGATCAATGTATGGTTATGTCAGAAGAAAATGGTATGAAAGAACTCTGACAAGCTGTGTTGTAGCATGCGGAGTAATGAGGGCAATCAAATGCATTTCTCAACTTGTTCAAATTAATCCTTTTTTAAAGGTAGAGAAGGAGCCAGCTATCACCATGAGGAAGGTTTTCATCTTGGTTAAATCAAAGAAAATACCTTAAGGTGAAGTCATTGGTTGATGTGCCATGTTGCAATCAAGTAATCATTAAATGCAAAAGCTCACAAAAAGATATGGCATTGCTATTTTGGTGCCTTTTCCAAGAAAATGTTAGAACTACCGTATGAGAGATCACATCTTGAAATGTGTGGATTCCTTTGACGAGTTGGTGGCCTCTTCACATGCACGAAAGGGTTAGTGGTACATGGCATAATCAATGTGAAAGATAGCGTGAACCCTTGCTAATATGATATTTTCAAAAATAAAAAAGGAATATAGGAGCATCATGCAAAAGGAATTAGTTGTACGAGGTTGGAAAAACATGTAACTTCCTTAATCATTTGCAGAGATTGAGAAAATATTTCAAAAAGCTAAGCAGTAGAGTCTTTCTAAGATACAAGCTAAAATGGCTAAAATTGTAGAGAGCTCTTGTCAGGCAGTCGCCGCTAACAGCATTGATGAACAGAAGATGCAGGTGCCTTGTGTGAATATCTACAACTATGTTTCTTATGCAACTCTGAGTATTCCTGCTAAGCCTTCATGGCCCCACACTAGGATGAAAGATCAAAAGATGCTAAACACAGTTACTCCTAGAAACGAGAGTTTGGTTTTAGAAGATCGAGACAATGTACGGGACCCAAAATTATCTTAGAACCCCAAAATTTTAAGAGAGGTTGCATGCAAAAAGATGAAAAGGTTCGGTGACCCTTTTTATGGCCGGTTGTGGAATTGTGGTCTCCCTCAATACATGGTTCCTTTGGTGCACCACTGTCCAAAGATTTTGGTTGCATGTGCAAGAAGTTTTGATGCTGATATGGGAATTATAAATGGTCATAATTTTAGGGTGGTCATTTGTCAACAGGCTCTCCAAGATATGCTATGCATTCCTCTTAATGCACTTCAAGGTGTGGAGGAATTTGATCTTCCTAGGCTATGAAATTATTGGAGGACACTGAGAGCGGTGCAACAAATTTTCAATGCCAAAATGGGTAAGCCATCAGATAATTCCATTCCTCCCAGCTTTCCTCTTGGTTTGGCTACTTTTAAAGTAGACTTGGCTTCCATCTTCTCTATGTTGGCATTGGTGTGTGGTTTGGATATAGATAAGGAAGTTTCAGACTTCCAGATGAATATAGGTTTTATGCTAAAAAAGAACAAAGAGCCTCTATTGATGAAATTTGCAAAGGTCATTATGGAGAGGATGTTCCGATAGCTAAAGGAGTTTGAGCCGGGTTCCAAGTTCAGGTATTCTTATTTCTTGGATTACATGATTATGTATCAGAACCTAGATTACTTCTAGCAATTTTTTCCCCTGGCAGTATTTGATGAAAATGGTGCTAGAAAGCTAGTTTCGACTTGGACTCTTGTCCTCTCAAAAACTTTTGATTATTACACATTTTCAGATGCATTCCTAGCTTTGACTTTAAGAGATTTGGATCAAACGGGAGGTGAGAGATCTGAGCGTTTGACGTAGAGTCAAATATCATGGATGCGAGGCCTTGTACTGCCTTGTGATTAGTTTTTTGGTTCAGATTTTACAATGCTCCACATGTAGGGTTTCATCTGAGAGCCATTTCGACTCTCACATTTTTTTTTAGACATGGTGCTGGCCTTGGAGGTTTTTAGGTAGCTGTGTCATATTGAAAATGATTACTCAGGAGGAAAGCATTTGATTTCCCATCTGATGTTGCCAATCATGTTCGGCTTCATAGCATTGGTCAAGAAGAAGAGTCTGAGGGTGAATAGTTTTGAAGTGTTATATTCTAAGTTAGGTCACCTTGGATTGGTGATTATCTGTGATACATGGTGCTATAATCTAGTGGAAAACTTAATGGAGGTAGGCATTAAGATACCTCACCAGCCTCAGTCATTTTGGGACCCTCAGAGAAATGAAAATGATGGAAATGTGAGATTATACATCAGTCTCAAGCACATCCCTTCTAGCTTAGGTCGACCGCCTTGGCTGAATTTTTATCCTATAATGGCCAAGCCTGACCCGAACCATATAATAAATCAATTCCTCTATAGCCAATTGGAAAGGCTCAGTTGGAAGCCTAAAAAAGATCAAAGATTTATGGATTTATAGAAAAGAGACAAAAAGGACTAATGGGATCTTCCAGGAATTGGACAGAGATGATCAGTTTGATGATATCTAGTGCAGTGAGCATTCAAAGAGTGATGATTCTCCCAACCCCTCTGAGTTTGAGAAGTGCAGTGAAGTAGAGAGAAAAGATTTGGAAGATGAAGAAGAAGTAGCCCAAAGGGCTCCAATGATTGAAGAGTGCCCTATGCAAGGAGAAACGGTTAGTGGACAATAGTCATAGTGTGAGAGCTCTTCCAATATGCAACTGTCAGAACCAACCAACTCCTCTAAATTGGGGAAGAAGAGGTTGGGCACTTTCAGATGTCGTCAGAAGGTTATTATGGACCTAGATGATTCCCCATTAGAGAATAGACCTCAAATGTAGGAAGCATGAAGAGGAGGAGAAAAGCAGTGCAAAGAGGTAGTTGTTTCAGCTACGAATCTTCAGGAAGCTCAGATACATTTCTCCCCTTCTTCTATCTCCTCTATGTCTCTAGTGTTCCCCACACTTGCATCTACCATGTCACCCATGTCAACTATTCCTTTCACTGGTCACCTGAGCCAGGTCAACATTGGTTCCCTTGGGGGTCCCCGTTTGCCTCCTCCTATGTCCACTGCCCCTGAAGTACAAATAATGGCAACGCATCCTGGCCCACTGAGTCAACAGTTTGTATCTCCAATGCCTCAGTGTTAAGTGGCTACTTGTCTGGCCTTCTTCCCTGCTATGTTTTCATCATCTCAAAGTAGTCAATTTATCCCACCTTTTTCCCTAGCAACTATCGTGAAACCTAGCAAATCCACTGAAACTATAAGCACACTATCATTCCCATTAGCAGTTCCCCCAGAATATCCTTTCACTGGTGGACTAGGTATTTCACCCCAAGAGTATTTCTCACAGGTGGATGTTTCCAAAAATTCCCAGGCTAACCAAATTCAAAAAAGAAGGGCGAAGAATGCAAGAAAACCTACAGAACCCCACATCTAGACTTAGTACAATGAAAATCAAAATTCGTTGATGTTAAAGAATTTGACACCCAACATCATCAGGCCATTCGGAGAAATGTAGCCAATTGATTATTCTATCAATGTTGTTCAGCGTTATTTGCAACAAGCTCGTTCGTAGGACAAGGTGGAGTTAATGGAGGAAACCCAAAGGGTAGTGACAACTTATTTCCTCAAACTCAGTCGCTAGATGAAAAAGAAAGATGAAAAAATTTCAGACCTGAAAGGAAAGGTGGAAATTTGGTCAAATAAGCATAAGGCTCAGGTGATTGAAATTAATCGACTACAGAATGAAAGAAATTCCTTTGAAGGTAGGGTTGCTAAACTTTAGTCTCTGAGTGTGAAGGTTGTTCTAGCCCTGAAAGCAGAAATTGAACAACTCCAGGTGTCAATGATATACGTGGCGGTGGGGAAAAAAGTGACTTTGAAATAAGCGGTACCAATGATGAAGTGAGCGAAATAGATGTGTTGCATTGGAGGCGAGGAAAGCAGAAAAGAAAAATAGGTCGAGTTGGCTTTGGAAGGAGAAGGAGGAGAAAATTTTTCTCTTAAGATAAGGTTCAATCTTGGAGAAATATTAGAAGTTGAGAATTGAGCAATTTCAAGGTTCTTGGAGATGGATATACGAAATCTAACCTCACGTATCCCAAATGGGCTCGTTGGAAATAGCCAAGGAGCGCATGCATCATACTAGGATAAGGTCAAGTCACTATGCCTTACCTTGCAACCTATTAAATTATGGAGTAAATGACTATGCTGGTAATGTTTCTGATTTTTCATTCTCTGATGATCTTGAACCTCTTTTTGATGATAACAAAAGTGAAGAATACAACTGTAGTGATGTAAATATAGAAACATGTTCACTTAACAGTGAGCAAATTTCAGATTTGTTGGCAATATAATATAAAAAATATACACATCAAGATTCAAAAAATTCATTTCTAGCATTAATTGATTCAAATATGCATGATGATGGTTGTGTGGATCAAAGTTGTGTGTCACTACCAATTAGTGATATGGAGAAAGTAAAAACTATTTCAAATCTGGTTGTTCCAAAAAATGAGATAGAAGAATTTTCAGATTTACATAAGAAGCATTCTGATAATGAATTCTTAGTGTAGCTGGGAGACTATTTTGCAGTACATGATAATGAGAAAAATAATGAAAAATATTGCATTGAATATGCATACACATTGTATGGTGAAGATGACAGAAATTTATTTCATGATGATGGAAGATATGAACTGCAGAGTGGTGAAAAGAACATGAGTCAAGCTGAACACAATGATTCTCTAAAAGTTTTCAATAATAGTGATAGAGTAGATTGCACAAATGTGTTCAAGAGAAAGATCGATGAATTCAAAACAAAACAAAGGTGTATGATAGGGGAAAATAAAGACAATAATTTTTGGTGGCCTTGAGCCATCAGCTGTAGTGTGGTTTTTCAAAAAACCATGTTAGTCCATGATAGAAAAGAGTTTCAAGTCTGCTACTCAAATGAATAAATATTTGGTCTGCTCCAAGTGAGTCCTCGCCATATGCACATATCCTCTCTTCATAACATTTTTCCCATTTTTTGCTGTGTGGTCCCATAGAAATCATCTAAGTTTGAATATTTCACATTATTGTCTATATCGGCATGAGATTATCAGGGTCTCCCCGATCCATATTGCATTTTTTGCTAATGTACATTTGTTGCAGATTATTAGCAAGACCTCAGGGATGTCACACCGATTGGAATTTATCTATAGGCACCTATCGGCAGGATGGCTATCATTGGTATGTGGTCTTATTGAATATATTACGTCTTAGTGACTAGCGCACTGAAGGACTTATAGTCCAGGCTAATTGGTATCGGATTGAAGTCATAGTGAAATCATATTGTCTTACCGATTGGTGCATGGAACGAGCAAGCACTTTGGCCAAACAAAACGTATTTTGTATGTGGTCTCACCAATTGGGTTGTGTCTTATCGACCGTCAATAAAGATATAC
>VDFB02133251.1:0-37915 GCA_007258455.2 Sequoia sempervirens | reverse complement strand
AATTTCAATTTTAAATTTTAATTACAACAAAGCAACAAATCAATCACCTATTGACACATCAAATTGACAAAAGCTAAGCTCATCAAGGACATAAATAGAATGATTCATGACAACCTTTAGGAAGAACTAAGGGAAAGGACCCAATTGTTGTGCGAGCTAACTTTACAACTCTCAAGATCCTAAATAGTAAGCTCAATTTCTTCAAAAATTTCACAACACATCTATTGGCAAGCCATCAACAATGTAGCCACCTCAACTAAAAATTTGTCAGTTAGGCCAAAAACATCTCAAAAAAAGGTTAACCCTAAAATAAGTACATCAAGTCATGTATTACCATGCACCTTACATGTTACTTGAGTGATTGTTTCTTTGATGTGACATAAACTAGATTTTTTTTATCCATTTATTAGGTAAAAATATAACTACTAATCTTTAATTCTACAAATAATGAATTAAAAAAAAATCTCATATCAACCAGAATATAATGATTATTAAAATAATTGAGATCTTTCTTATTTTGAGAATATCTAAAATTAAAAATTAAAATTAAGCTCACACATCATTTAATCTTAATAAATACTTTTTCTTTTAATTTTGTTTTTGTGTAAATTGCATTTGAATAAATACTCTCAATTACAATAGTGAATACATCAAAATAAAAAGAGAAAAAAGAAGTACAAACTTAGAAGTGCTTACAAATTAAAATGTATTCCATGTGAATTGTAAGTACTTATTGTGCACATTATATATGAATAAATTACTCTCAATAACAGTAGAAAATACACCAAAAGGAAAAGATAAAAGTGAAGTGCAAACTTAAAAGTAATTATAAACTAAGATATTTGTTGTGCTTTATAATTGTTCTTTAATTGTACTTTCAAATCATAAGTTTGAAAATATTTCATGTTCTAAAGTTGCATTTTTCAATTTAGACTTCTTTGAACCTAATTATCATTTGAATCTTTACCTACTAACAAATTTCAATGGCAATGCTCTATTGTTCTGTTGTTACTTTCTTCATATATGTTGTATATCTAAACGTTCAATATTATGGCATGTCCTAGACAGCTGCTCCATAATACCATTTACATCATTTATGCTGGTTGTATGCATTTTGCTTTTCTCCATTATTAAGTTTCTATCTTTGTAGATTTCAATAATGTATTCAATTGAATAATCTTTAACAAAAAGAACAACCAAAATTGGCAATTATTTACCTTGTATATTTTTGCCAGTAGTTTAATGAATTGACTGTTAGTTGAGGAAAAAATTCTTCTTCACAACATTTTCTTGGCATATCCAAGTGTCTCTAATTCACTTTGTATCTCTTTATCTACAAGATGAGGCTTTGAAATCGGTACAATCACTACAACTTCTATATCTATGTTATATGGATTGGCTCACTGCAGCTTAATTATTTTATACAGTACATTAAGTTTGAATATTATTCTATCAAATTTGGTGAGAAAAGTTGAATATGGTAATGTTATTTAGATAGAAGCAATAAGTTATTAATATATGTGGCTGTCTATTTGAAAAACCATCATTCTACGTCCTTAAAGTAGGAAGCTTCTGAAAATGCTTCATGCTTCTTCACAGTGGCCTATGAACCATCTTGTGATCAAGGCAGTCACTTCTTGTTGATGTAATTGACACTTCCAAGTTCAAATCATGTATTTTTTGTATCCAAATTCAATTGAAGTCATGCCTTCCTCCCAATCACCAAACCGCTTTCCACCAAAGACTAGACGCTTGATGCCAATAAAACTGCAGCAGCACAGAGAATAAAATGTTAATAGAACTCACCAAAATAATGTTCTCAATTGAGATTGCCATTTCTAAGAGTTTATGACAGTTATACTATAAACTTTACATGAACAACGAAAAAAAGGAACGGAAAAACAAAACTTGCTGAAATCCCTCTTAACTCAACAGTAGAACTGAACACATAAAATTTGAGTAACAGCAAAACAAAAGCAAGGCCGAGTCCTCATAGGAAGTTGACATAACCCCAAGATTGGAATTGCATGTTGCATCACTAACAACTCATAAGTTGAATGAAATCATGTCCAACACATTAACAACAGAGATTTACTAGGAGGGCAATAAATAAGGAAAATCTATAACAATATATCCTAAAAAAATTAAGGATGGGGAATTAAATTGATTTATTTTGAGTCAGTATGTATTGATAGTGGATGGCATGGAGCAAATATAATGTGTATTTATATATTTCATCTTAATCTTCTTGTGGTCGAGGCAAATTTCCAGCATACGCCACTCCCTCCCCCCTGGTGCGCATGCCGGGTACAGATACTGATACGATTCGACTTAGATACGGTGCCCGGTCGTACCAAAGAAAACTTTTTCTTTAAACCGTGCCGGATACGCGCAGATACGGCAATCCCATAATATCTGTGCCGCATCCCAAAAATATTAACCCTAATCCTATAATGACAAAAACCGGCGCAGACAACTGCTGCATGACCTAGCACGCACTTTCATGACGCAGCGAAGTATCAGATCGTGTCAGATAGTGGCGACAAACTACAGGTTTCGAGAGAGAGATTCACTGGTTTCCCCAGTCCCAGCTGATGGTTATCAGAGGAGGAAGGAGGCAGGAGAATGGCTGGCAATTCATTGAATAACCGCTACTTCCAGGTTCACTCCACCCCCCAAAAAAAATTTAACTCTGATCCACAAAAAAACTTTTTATTAACAAATAGAAAATTACAACAATACCAATAGAAAATTACAACAACACCAATAGCTGCTCATAACAGAATGAGTCACTCACCAATCAAAGTACACAACTAAACATGCCTTTGCATTTATAAAAGAACTCCACTTGCACATAAAAAGGCCCATTTACAATTTCATTTAAATCATTTACTTTTTACAATTACCCCCACTTGCAAATGTTTGTCCCTCACTACATTTTATATTTACAAGTATACATGCACAGCTACTGGTGCTTTAGATGACATAATCACAATCTCCTTTGAACTATATGGGATTTGAAATGCACAGTCTTTCACACACTCCCTGGCAGCTATATGTATTTATTTCATTTCCTGTAGGTACCTGCACAATTAAATATAGGTGTAAGGCTCCCCAATTAAACATCAAATCCAAATGTAATGCAGAATTCAGTCATATCATCTTTAAAAACCCACTGCTAAACTGCACACCCAAATGTTCCTACCAAAATCCAAAATTCAAACACAACCCAAATGAATGTAATACTCATCCTTAAAACTCATGACCCTGGCAATCTCAAATCAAATGTCCTTAACAAATCTAAAATTCAAACATTAACCACCAAATTGGTTCTTAACACCCTGTCGATTCAACTCTAAATAAGAGGGAAAGTGAAACACTCTGTCCACAACATATTACTTCCCACACCCACCAAAGTTGAAAGCAATCTATTGTAAAGATTTTCTACATCTCTTCCAAGTACATCCCTTTATTAACCAAAGTCCAGCACCTTCTATATTTATTTCCTTTCTATTTATGCAAAGACTCTCTTACTTTATATTATTCTACCATTTCTTAAAAATCACTTCCTACTTAGTAATATACAATAGGCTAGCATACATTTTATTATTTTATATTTACTTTGTCTCTGTTTATTCAAAAGCAAACCCATGGCATGTGCTCTTTATTCATCCATTTGAAAAAAATGCAAGTAGTATGTACCTTTATAGTTATTTTCTATTTATGCTAGTTCTCTTACTTTATATCTCTACCATTTGAAGAAATTTCTACTTTCCATTGCACATACAGTAGGCTAGCATACATATATTTGTCATTTTACATTACGTGTCTCTTGTTCATTCAGCAAATCGATGTATATGTGTGTTTCCTGTGCCTATCCATTGAAAATGCAAACTATGGTGCCTATATTTATATTTGTCTGTTTTTCCTCATTTGTCATTTACTTCAGTGTTTATATCAGGGTTTATAGTTGTTATTTATTTTTTCTTATATGTCTCTTGTTTATTTTTGGTCATTTGTCAGGGGGGTCATTTATCAGGGTTTAATATGTATATGTGTGTGTGTCTATATATATATATAAATTTATATATACATAGAAAAACACATATATACATCTATTAGTCTGTTTAAATATGTTTCATTTGGCTGTCCAATACAATAGCATAGCATTTGTTTATATTTTCCTACTTCCCATTGCACACACAGCAGGTTACCATATATATATTTGTCATTTTACATTATGTGTCTCTTGTTCATTCAGAAAATTGATGTATATGTCTATCCTTTGCCTAGATCCTTTTAAAATGCAAACAATGGTACTGGTTAATCATTTTCTTCTGCATCTTTCATGACCCATGAAGGATTTATTCAATGATTGAAAAATTATTACTGCTTGTTTATGAAATAAATCAATCCTCTTACACTCCTTTTCCCACATTGCAGTTATGTATGTATGTATGTATGTAGCTTCACACACACACACACACACACACACACATATATATATGTATGTGTATGTATGTATGTATGTATGTATGCATGTAGATACATACATACATTGCACATACAGCAGGCTACCATACATATATTTGTCATTTTACATTATGTGTCTCTTGTTCATTCAGCAAATCGATGTATATGTCTATCCTTTGCCTATCCTTTTAAAATGCAAACAATGGTACTGGTTAATCATTTTCTTCTGCATCTTTCATGACCCATGAAGGATTTATTCGATGATTGAAAAATCATTACTGCTTGTTTATGAAATAAATCATTCCTCTTACACTCCTTTTCCCACATTGCATTTATGTATGTATGTATGTATGTATGCAGCTTCATACATACATATGTACATATGTATGTATGTATCTACATACATACATACATACATACCCTAAAAAAAATGAATTTGGTTTTCTTTTGTGCTTAAATTATTAAATATGACCTGGTAAAGTCGATTGTCTCATGATTTTGTCTCCAGAAATGATCAGAAATTTTGTGGGTTTGAACACATGTCTATAAAAAACCCAGGTCACTTTGGGCATAAATCAACAAACCCATTAAAAATAAATATGTTTTTGTCAAAACCCTTGCATGGTTTTTTCCAAATTCGTGTGCTTAATGAATTAATCTCATGAAACCCTTGCCTGGAATATTCTGCATCTATCTCAAAATGCACTTCTGTATTCCTACCAGTGAGGAATTATTCTGCATATATGTATGTGTGTATGTATGTATGTGCATATATACATGTATGTATGTCCATATATGTATGTATGTATGTATGTATGTATGTATGCACATACATACATATATAGATACATATATATATATGTGTGTGTGTGTGTGTATGTATGTATGTATGTATGTATGTGCAGCTACAAAGACAGCGCGCGGTAAAGCGAATGAATAGGATGGGATACCCACAAAAAAACATTAGTCATATGCATCAATCGGACCCCAAATGAAGATTAACTGGGGTGTAATGTGTTTGGTGTCCGGTGCTTTAGTAAGGATATTAATATGTAGGAGTGATTTGTAATGGGTGCAAAATTGATTGTAGAAGGTGCTAACGTGAATTAGACCCATTCACTTTTGAGCGGATTTGAATGATAAAATAGATCTGTTTTATATTTTGCAAAGTTTATACCTATGTTTTGTATTTATATCTGTGTTTTGCAATGTTTATACACTATTTTTCTGACACTTGATCACTTACAATGTACAAGATCATTGACAATCATGGCACCAAGGCACAAGAGGAAAAGATCAGGTCTGAGGCGCTTGAATAGAGTACCTCGTGTAGTGACATTCAATGTTCCAGATGTTGACGAAGAGCCAGCAGTGAACATGGACGAGGAAGTTATTTCTGAAAATGCAGAACAGACCAATGAAAATGATGGTTTTCAACCTGCTATTCATAATACTGACGTAGAAATGGAACCGCCATCTGCTGACCAAGTGACAACCCCAGATCATAGCATCAAAAGTTGGTCTATGGATGACATGGAAAAAGCCATTGCAGATGTTGAAGACCATCACATGACAATCAGAGGTTCATCGATCAAATGGGGAATCTCGCCTAGCAGTTTGCGGTCATGGCTCAATGGTGTGACATCCACAAAAAAGAGGGGGCCACCAACAATCCTGACTGACGAAGAAGAAGCTGAAATTGTGCAATGGTGTAAAGATATGGCTAATATTGGCCATGGCCTTCAAGTGTCACAGCTTAAGTCAACGGTGGCCCACATGGTTGGAGTGAGGCCTAACCCATTCACAAATTGGATACCAGGGAGGTCATGGTGGGTTGGATTTCGTCAAAGGCATCCTAATCTGACAATTCAAACACTCAAAGGAGTGGACACAGATCGAGCTATAATGCTGCGGCCCAAAATAGTTTCTTCATTCTATGATAACTTGGAGGAGTTGTACAACAAAATTAATTATGGGCCCAACAACATATGAAACTGTGATGAAACAGGTGTGCAAACTGGCAGAAATTGTGCAATGAGAGTTATTACAAAAACAGGGACGAAATGTGTTCCACAATTAATTGCTAAAAGCAGAGAATGGATCACTGTTCTAGCTTGTGTTAGTGCAGCAGGTCAAGCTATACCTGGTTACTATTTGTTCAAGTCCAAAAGGAACATTAAAAACTATATTGTTAACTGTGAGCCAAGGGCATGCATGGCAATCCAAGAGCATGCTTGGATGACTAAATAATTATTTGTGGCATGGTTAAAACACTTCGCAAAAAATGTCCCAGGAGGTGTGTCACAAACCAACAAAAAGCTTCTAATCTTTGATGGTCATGGCAGCCATGTGGCATTCAAAACGGTTGAAGTAGCAAAGGCTATGGGAATAGATTTGCTCACACTTCCAGCACATTGCAGTCACAAATTGCAGCCCCTTGATGTTAGTGTGTTCTCACCATTTAAGAACTACTTCAAACAGCAAAGGACTATATGGCTCTCTGCAAATCCTCAACTTGACATTGGAAGGGAAGAGTTGGCAACACTTGCCACTAAATCTTTTGCACAAGCTTTGACTCCTAATAACATTGCAAGTGGTTTTAGAAAAATAGGAATTTGGCCATTAGATCGACATGCACTTGACTTGGATATGGGGCCAAGCCAAGCTTTTGTGGTTGAAGAGGAAGGAACGACATTGGGAGCAGAAACTGAGGGTGATACAGCTGATGAAGAGACACAGTTCATGGCAGCTGAGACTTGTTTGAGGATAGCAGGTTGGAATGAGGAACAGATTGGACAGTTTGTGGATACCTTTTCTGCAAATATTCTCCCAAATCCAAAAAACATTGAGGCAACAGAAATTCAACAAGAACTAGCAGTTCGATCATCTAATCAGGTAGCTGAAAATGAAGAGAGTTTGAATCTACCATCTGAATTTGAAGATGCAGCTTTGAACCTAGGGGTGCATGTCAATTTCACTCAAGTGGATGAAGGGTTGTCCATGCCATCACCACCGAATGTTGATCCTGAAGATGTCATCCATTACTTCACAACTGGGAGAAATTGGGAGGCTGAAAATGATGAAGAGGATGGAGTCGATGGTAATGACTCAAATGATGAAGAGGCTGACTATGTGCCATGCACACAAGTCAATGATCAGCAACCAGTAAGCAGCAGAAGCACTTTTTTGCAACTCCCAATGCAACGAGTGCGCCAATCATCTAATAGAGGTCGCAATGGGGTCCTACACCTTAGTAGGCAGTCTCAAATTTTGACATCGGATGATTTCTTCAATTTGTTGGATGAACAAGAGGCATAGAAGCAAAGAAACCAAGAATTGTAGCAAAGGAAAAGGGAGCAAATGGCTGAAAGGAAGGCAGAAAGAGAAGCAATCCTCGCACAAAGGGAGGCAAATAGATTGGAGCTTGCTACAAAAAAAAAAAAAATTGCAGAGGAGAAATTGAGGCAACGACATGAAAAGGAGCTTCAAAGGGAGCAAGCAAAGATTGCTAGACAGTTGAAGGAAAACCAAAAGCAGGCGGAAAGAGCAGAAAGAAACAGAAGTAAGAGTACTCCTACAACTCCTCTTCCAAGTCAACATCCAATTTTAAGGGACATGATTAACATTTTGTCTCCAGCCTTTGCAGCTCTTAGCAGCCTACAAAATGGGTCTTCTGAAGGCTGCTCTCCACAGTTACAGCTAACTCCAGAGGCAAATCATGCATTGCTTGCTTGTATAGCAAGTGCCATACAGAACAATCCGCAGTCCTCAACATCTTCTCCAGTTGACGCGGAGTTAGTTGACCCCCAAGGACACACCACTTCATAATCAGATCTGTGGATGTCTGATTACGATTTTTTGTTGTCAATTTTTTGACCTCGAAGTGTGCTAGAGTGTTTTTTGTAAAACTGAATGCTAGTCTATTGTATTGGACAGTCAAAGGATACTAGTTTGTTGTATTGGATAGCATTTCGATACTAGTGTCTAATTTTGTAGAACTAAATGGTAGTGTGTTCTCAACTTATCTAATTCAATGTGTTCCAATGTGTTTTTTGTATATATGAAGACTCCTTGTCTTCTTTCCAAGTTAATGATTCGAAATCAGTTTTGTGTTTGTTGTATTCATCTATCATTGATGTGATTTAAAAATATGACTCACTAGTCTATTGAAGATCTATGTTTTGTAAATAATGCATTTGGTAAAGGTTGAAAACATTATAATTCAAACTTTGTATTTTTCTTGACATCAGACTTTTTGAAAATTCAAACTTAATAATTCAATAAGTTTCTATGTATTTTCTCACATCTATTTATTTTGAAAATTCTAACTTCACATATGTGTTTGTTTGTTGCATAGATATATATATATATATAATATAACTATACATCTATATGTAAGTTTACAATGAATAAGTAAATCCCACCATAAATCAAATCCCATTGTCCAGGTTCATGAATGAACATCATCAGAAAAAAGAACATCATAAATGAACACAATGTCTAGCAGGTCACAGCCAAGGTAAGCTCTTGAAAGACTTGACTTGAAATGTCATCATGCAAATTGACTTGCTCTTTACAACCTCCCTAGTTGTGTATACATGCATATATATATATATATGTATGTACGTATATACATACATACATACATACATACATATATATGTATACACAACTAAACTTATATGCATACATATAACTATACATCTATATGCAACATATCCATAAATTAATCTATTTGAAATTATAAATTTTGAACACATACACTTGGAAATTAATTTAATTGTAAATTGTAAATGTAAGTTTACAATGAATAATAAAAATGAACATTATAAATGAACACAATGTCTATCGGGTCACGGCCAAAGTAAAGTCTTGAAAGACTTTACCTGATATGTAATCTTACAAATTGACATGGTCTTCACAACCTCCTAGCCATTTGACATGCCGGCCACAACAAACAAATATAATACAACAAACAAACATGGACAATAGTTATTGAAATAAATAAAAAGATATACTAGTTAGTAAAAAACATAGAACAATAATTGAAACTTAGAACAATTTGAACAAAAAATCCTTAATTATTTGGTGTGTTGATAAACACAATTACCAAACTGCCCACCATGAACATCGTTACACCACCTCTCCTTGTTCTCCCATGCCTGCAAGAAAAGATTTACAACCACGGGTAGTCACAACCGAGGCTAGTAACATACAAACATCATATGACCTTTGAAATAATGCATGTACAACAACACATAATTAATCAAGTTCAATTGCGAATATAGTAGTAGAGGAGAAAATTTGTGAATGCCACTGGCTGCTATCCCTCTTATTTAGAAATTTGAATCTGACAATTGAATGCATTCAATTTGATTGTTGTGTTTCAAATATGAATTTGTTATAGCATTTGAATTTGTAGCTGCCAATTACGTAGGTTTTTAGAGATGATATGACTGAATTCTGCACTATATTTGGATTGGATGTTCATTTGGGAAGCCTTATATATCTGTGATTTTTTGCAGCTTTGCATGCATGCATAGAGTCATACAATCATATATCAAAAATATACATTGCAAAGCAGAAAAAACACCTAAATGTGTCACTTTTAACATCTAATTAAAACTCTTTTATCATTCAAATCTGCTCAAAAGTGAATGGGTCTAATTCACGTTAGCACTTTCTACAATCAATTTCGCACCCATTACAAATCACTCCTACATATTAATCTCCTTACTAAAGCACCGGACACCAAAAACATTATACCCCAATTAATCTTCATTTGGGGTCCGATTGATGCATATGACTAAAGTTTTTTTGTGGGTGTCCCATCCTATTCATTCGCTTTACCGCGCGCTGTCTTTGTAGTTGCACATACATACATACATACACACGCACACACACACACACACACACACACACACACACACATATATATGTATGTATGTGCATACATACATACATACATACATACATACATACATGTATATATGCACATACATACATACACACATACATATATGTATGTATGTATGTGTGTGTATGTATGTATGTGCATACATACATGCATACATACATGCATATATATATGTATATATGTACATACATACATACACACATACATATATGTATATATGTATGTATGTACATGCATAAATACATACATACATACAATAATAATTTTGACATCATCGAATAAACCCTTAATGGGTCGTGAAAATGCAGAAGAAAATGAATAACCAGTACCATTGTTTGCATTTTGAAAGGATAGGCAAAGGATACACACATATACATCGATTTGTTGAATGAACAAGAGACACGGAATGTAAAATGACAAATATATGTATGCTAGCCTACTGTATGTGCAATGGAAAGTAGAAATTTCTTTACAAATGGTAGAATGTATAAAGTAAGAAGACACTGCATAAATGAAAATAACTATAAGTACCTACCTGATACTTGGGATATTAGAGGAATGTGTAGAGGATGCTTGTCGTTGCTTTCGATACATACATACATATATACATGTATGTATGTATGTGCACATACATACATACATACATACATTTTGTAATATGAAAGATGCAGAAGAAAATGATTAACCAGTACCATTGTTTGCATATTCAAAGGAGAAAGATGTTAGATGTTACCTGAGGCCTGCTGTATGTGCAATGGAAAGTATGGTATGTATGTATGTTCCAGATATGTTTAGTATGTGTACATACATACATGTATGTACATATGTATGTCCTAGAAGTGTATATATGTATGTCTCCAGATGTGTATATACTGTGCATGTATGTATATATGTATGTGTGTATGTAAAAACATACATACATGCTGTAAATATGTATAATCAGGAGGTAATATAACATTGACATACATACATGCATACATGTATAGAGCATGTATGTATGGGTACACACACACACATATTATTACTTACATACACATGTATTAAAGTATATGTATGTAGTGTATGTGCACATACATTATAATGTATGTACATATGTATAATCAGATGTCTATGTGCACATATTATTATGAGATACACATGTATATGTATGAAACATACAGACATGCATGCAACATGTATAACAGATGTGTACATACATACAGACATACATGTATGCATGTATGTATGTATGTATGTACACATACAGACATACATATTTACATACATGTATGTATATATGTATGTGTGTATGTGTACATACATACATGTATGTACAAATGTATGTCTGTATGTGTATATACATACATATATGTATATATGTATGTCTGTATGTGTACATACATACATACATACATGTATGTATGTATATACATGTACGTATATATGTATGGTCTGTATGTATACATACATACAGACCATACATATATAGTAATAATTTGTCAGTTGCAGGAATACAGAAGTGTGTATTCAGATAGATGCAGAATATTCCAGGCAAGGGTTTCATGAGATCAATTCCTTAAGCAAACGAATTTGGAAAAAGCCAAGCAAGGGTTTTCACGAATTCGTTTTTGAGATAGATGCAGAATATTCCAAACAAGGGTTTCATGAGATTAATTCATTAAGCACACGAATTTGGAAAAAACCATGCAAGGGTTTTGACAAAAACATATTTATTTTTAATGGGTTTGTCGATTTATGCCCAAAGTGACATGGGTTTTTTATAGACATGTGTTCAAACCCACGAAATTCCTGATCATTTCTGGAGACAAAATCATGAGACAATCGACTTTACCAGGTCGTATTTAATAATTTAAGCACAATAAAACCCGCATTTGGAAAAACAAAGCAAGGGTTTTCACAAACCCACGAAATTCGTTATCATTTCTGCAGACAAAATCATGATACAGTCGAATTTACCACGTTGTGAGCGCGCGGTAACACGAGGACAGGAAATCATTTTACCCCAAAAAAACCCGTGTGTATAACGCCAGTACCATGACATTAGCGGAATAAAACAGCACATGGCGAGATGCATGTAAGATGCATGATTTACTTCATAGACAAGCAGTAATAATTTATCAAACGTCGAACAAACCCTTCACGGGTCTTAACACTCGAATAAACCCTTCACGGGTCATGAAAGATGCAGAAGAAAATGATTAACCAGTACCATTGTTTGCATATTGTAAAGGGAGACGATGTTAGATGTTACCTGGAGTCGTGCGCACGTGGAGGAGCTGTGGGGAGCCGTCGCCATCCGCAGCCTTCTCCATCGCCGGGAACCTTCCAGACAGCGCGCGGCAAAGCGAATGGTTATGATGGGATACCCACAAAAAAACATTAGTCATATGCATCAATCGGACCCCAAATAAAGATTAATTGGGGTGTAATGTGTTTGGTGTCCGGTGCTTTAGTAAGGAGATTAATATGTAGGAGTGATTTGTAATGGGTGCGAAATTGATTGTAGAAGGTACTAACGTGAATTAGACCCATTCACTTTTGAGCGGATTTGAATGATAAAAGAGTTTTAATTAGATATTAAAAGTGACATATTTAGGTGTTTTTTTATTTTTTATTGGTGGTTATATGTAGGGGGTATTGGGACGTTAGGTGATGATAACCGAGTGGCACCTCTAAAAGGGGTCTTTTTGACATACGCGCGCATATCGGATGCTACCGCACTCTACCGAATTTCCCAAAATCCAAAACCTTAGTTATAAGATCTTAACTCATGTGCGAAAAAAACCCATAAATTTTTTTTCCGATTCGACATACGGTTTTTTTCCGATTCGATAACTTAAGGATGATTGCATCAAAATACCTCTTATCTAAGACATTAAGGAGGTTCCTATTTATACTAAAACAGTGAGATACCTATACCTTAAAAAGCCAAGAAAGAAGCGAAAAGACCCTTACACTATACATGTCCTAGGACAACTTGCAAACATTATGATGGGAAACATAAATGTCCCCAAGTATGTAGACCTTGGGAGTCTTGTAGTGGATGTAAAGATAAATGGCACTTTCATTAAGAACACCTTAATTGACTTGGGAGTAACTATTAATGTAATGACCAAAGAGAACATGAAGTTGTTACAGCTAATGGAACTCAGACCTAGACATATTGTTCTACAGCTGGCAAATAGGTCCACAGTTAAACCTGAGCGTATCATTCAAGACTGGGTAATAACACTGGATTCATGGGAGTACCTTGATGTTGTTATGGTATTTTAGCCTAAATCTAATCTTGCAGGCTACCCCCTCACTTTAGGAAGACCTTGGTTGGCAATAACAAATGCCTTTATAGGTTGCAGGTCTAGGAATATGATTATCTCTAATGTAAATGTGACTAAGAAATTGGTCTTTTATCCACCATCCCAACCACATGCAGACCTAGAACAAACCATTTGGCCTACCCTAGATGATGAGGATCAATATTCCTTGCAAACCCTGATGACTATTGAATTCATCCTTTGTTAGAAAACCAAGATGAAGGTGACTTGATAGTAAACATCATACAAAATAACTATGGCAGGGGTCCACAACATTAGGATTTTCTAACATGTCTACAAGATCCTCTCCAAAATGTGATTCATGCCAGCGCATCTAAATCAATTTCCTAAATATTCCACAGCTTGTTACCACACCAATGTGTCCCAAACATAGCAACACTTGGCATCTTATCAATTAAAACAATATCCAAGACTTTAGAGATAATATCAAGTAAATCATTGAATGTTAATAGTCAATTGACTGATATATGTAGCAAACCTTATTGATGAATGTGTTGCAAGCACCTAAAGTAGCCCTTGTATGGGATTATCATGACATGAAGGGCATAGAACTTGACTTGTACATGCCTAGGATTTATATCAATGATGGTTTTAAACCTATAAGGCAACCTAAAAGGAGAATGAACCATGTATTCAAAGACAATTAAATCAGAATTGCAAAAATTGCTTGATGCAGTCTTTATCTATCCTATCTCTAATAGTCAATGGGTGTCACCTTTAGTAATTATTCCAAAGAAGGGAGGAAAATGGAGAGTGTGTGTAGACTACCAAAAACTAAATATTGCAACTAGGAAGGACCACTTTCCACTCCCCTTCATTGACCAAGTACTTGATTCATTAGTAGGCAAGAAGTACTTTTCCTTTTTGGATGGATTTAGTGGCTACAACCAAATAAAGATTGCCCTAAAAGATCAGGACAAGATAACTTTCGCATGCCCTTGAGGCACATATGCTTATTTTATCCTTCCATTTGGGTTGTGTAATGCACCTGCCACCTTCCAAAAGGTAGTATTGAGTATATTCTTAGACTTAGTACATGATCCCATGGAGGTTTACATGGATTATTTCACAACTTATAGGAATACATATGATGAAGAACTTGGTAATCTAGAGAAGGTGCTAAAAAGGTGTCAAGAACATAAGTTATCCCTAAGTCATGAAAAATGTTTCATGATGATGACTAAAGGGATTGTATTAGGACATTTTGTGTCAAATGAAGGAATTTGAGTGTCCACCCCAACAAAATTGAAGTGATCTCAACACTCCATGTGCCTCAAAGACAAAAGGATGTTATAATTTTCCTAGGACTTTAGAAAACTTACAGCTCTACTATTTGTTTTATTGTTCAAAGATATAGAATTTGAGTGGATGTTTGCTTGTCAACACTCTTTTGAATCACTCAAGGCAGCATTAACCAAAACCCTTGTCTTGAGAGCACCGAATTGGACCTTACCTTTTCATATCCATATAGATGCTTCTAATTGTGCTATAGGAGTTGTACTTGAGCAAAAGGAAGGAAACAAAGAGTATGCCATCTATTGCATTAACAAAAATCTACAAGGGGCAGAACTTAATTATACAATGGCAGAGAAGGATATGTTGGTAGTAATATATGCTATAAAAAAATTTAGGCATTATATTAAAGAATATCCAATGTTTATACATACTGACCAAACAGTAATAAGGTATCTAATGAACAAACCAGTGATTGGTGGCAAGCTTGTTAGGTGGTTACTATTACTTCATGAATTTGACATTATCATTGTGGATAAACAATGTAAAGAAAATGTAGTGGAAGATTTTCTATCTAGACTACCAACCAAATTAGAAGATGATGATTCTTTCCCAAATGAGCATTTATTTTCTCTTTCTTTGCATACACCTTGGTATGCAGATATTGTCAACTATCCTGTAGTGGGACATACACCACCCCATTTCTCACCAAGAGAAAAGAGGCAGTTGATTCATAAGAGTTTTCCCTACTCTTAGATAGTTGGATACTTATTCTACACAAGATCGGACAACATAATGAGATGTATCAAAGAATATAAAGTATACGATATCCTCAAAGCATGCCATGATGAACCCTATGGGAGACACTTTACAACAAAGAGGACAACTCTTAAGATTCTCAACACTGACTACTATTGGCCAACTCTTTATAAAGATGTAGTGAAGTACACTAAGGTTTGTGATAGGTGTCAAAGAATGGGAAGGCCAACAAAAACAAATGAAATTCCATTGCAACCACAGTTAGCTCTACCACCATTCGATAAATGGGGATTAGATTACCTTACAAAGTGGTTGGAGGTTAAGGCTCTATAATTTGCAAGAGATGGTAATGTGGAAAAACTTCTCTATGAGGACATATTCACAAGATACGGAGTTCTAAGAGAGATTGTCATAGACTAAGGACACTAGTTTACATCAAATTTGATCACAAAATTGGTTTAGGAGTATGAGGTCAAACATAGGAATTCAACACCTTACCACGCTCAAGCTAATGGGTAGGTTGAAGTCACAAACAAGGAAATTGAAAAAATTCTTAGAGAGACAATGCAAATTCATAGGAAGGATTGGGTAGCCAAGTTGCTTGAGGCAGTTTGGGCTTATAGGACAACTTAGAAGACCACAACTAGATTTACACAATATGAGTTGGTGTATGGGAAGAAAGCAGTACTTCCTATTGAATTTGAATACAAAACATTGAGGACAACAATTACATTGGGCATGGAGTTGTCCACAACTCAACAGCAAAGACTACACAACCTAAATGCACTTGATGAAATCAGAATGGAAGTCATACACCACACTGAAGTTGTTTAGAATCAAAGAATCGGATGGCATGATCAATTCATAAAGAAAAAGGAATTCAGTGTAGGTGATTGGGCTCTCCTTTATGACTCTAGATACAAAGACTACAAAGGGAAATTACAAACTAGATGGCTTGGTCAATATGAGATAAAACAAGTGTTTCCAAATGGAGCAGTACAACTACATGCAATTGATGACATCAGGTTCTCATTACTGGTTAATGGAGACAGATTGAAACTTTACCAAAATCCATTGTAGAAGGATGACTTCCTTCTTTCATTAATTCAACAGTTTGAACCTACAATGGACAATTCAGCAACAAAGACTACAAGTTCTACAAACAAATCAGTGGATGAGCTACATAGCTCACCAACTAATGTTTCACAAGTATAATGCCACCACCTCTTCCAAATGCACACACTGCACATGTGAAAAACATTTATTTTTTGGAATGGTCAAAGAAGCAACAGGGACCTATAGCATAACATTTGAAAGTGACAAACTTTCAAAATGGACTTGTTACTGCAAGCACCCATAGGACTTGTCTGACAGTCAGTTCACATTACCATCCACATTCACTATATATCTATCATTTCATATCTTATTTCTTTATACATGCAGCCACATATATTTCATTATATCCATTCACATGTATCATTCCCACCAGATTTCTCGATTACCACATACCATGCATTCATTTCACCTCACCTATTTCGTATACTCCACGGCCTTTTCATTCCATCATTCACCATGCACCATGCATATACTGTCATTCATTTCAAATTACCTCTTCATGATTTTCATTGCGATTACGTTAAGTCATTTCACATTCTATCGCAAGCAATCAAAAAACACTTCACATGAGTTCAGTTCCAACACATTTCTATAGGTACACGCATTAACTTATCATAATTAACATAGTGATTATTGATTTTTATCATCTTTATACATTACTTCATGCATGCTTCATATCTAAATTTATTTTCCACTACATTTCATTTAACTCTCCGCCAAAACCATACTACTAAGTGAGGAAACTTAGTATCTTTATTTGGGGTGAGGTTTCCTTATTTTCTTGATCTTTAAAAACTCTCTAAAAGCTTTTTGCCATTTTATTTTATTTTCCATTTTCAAACAATGCAAGCTTAGAGGAGAGAAAGAGGCTTAAAGGCAATTGAATTGAGCGGTTTCAAGCATATAGATATTGTGAAAGTGGTGTGGTTGGAGTGACAGACAGAGACTTAAGGAACAAGAACATAGCAAAGTGTTATCATGGCTGGTGACATTATTTGTAGAGAACCAACAACACATACTTAGTTGTTGGAAGATAGGTTGGTATTGCCTATTTCCTGACAATCTGGCTAGTTGGAACATTTCTTGAAGCTTACAGAGTATAACAAGTTCATGACACAATAGTTTGTTTCCACATTATAAAACAATGAAGCAAAAGTGAGAGGCTTAAGGATAGATGCCTTAGAAGCCGACATTGCTGAAGTATCTAATTTGCCACGGGAAGGAGAAGATTCTGCAACTAGGGAAAATGTTATTGTTGTTAAGGATGAATTTAGGCAGCTAGGAGAGAACCTAGACTCATCTTCTCAAGGTACTAAAAGATTATCCTTACCTTGGGATGAATTTAAAGAGTAGTTGTACCACACATTCTATTTTGTGACTCACTAAATGGTACAAGTCAAAATGTTAACATATAATAGCTACTTGGTCACAACTCCACAATGCCTTGTACACTAGATGGAAAACCAAAAAACTACATATGAATTTACACATTGTCTAATTGTGCATTCAAACCCAATGCAATATTTAATGATTACATTTTTTGTGCATTAACAATATGTTTAGGTATAACTAATGAGTTTTGTGTGTAGATATGAATGATGTTACTTTTGTAAGAACACAAATAATTGTGAGGCTTTATCCAGTATCTTAGATTTTTTGGCTACTTCATTTATTTTATATCTTACTCAGGCATGCATCATTCATGTAAATTCACATGTACATGCAAGTACGGGCAAAGTATAGGTGATAAAAGTGCATATCGTACACTTTATAACTTCATTTTATAACTCGTTTGGCACTATTGTAAGTACATTATTGTAGTGTTAAACTTTACTTTTTTAGTGCACAAACTAAAACCACTCCTAAACCATCACCCAAAATATCCTTGTCCATTACCTTAGTTATGATCAATATGATCCCACAATTACCTTGTCAATTTTAACTAGGTTGCATAGTATGATTGTATCCTAGTCAACCTAATTCAAAATTGAAATCCCTCCCATCTTGAAGAGGACTTTACTAGAATCTAATGGTTGCATTGTCAACCCATGTGCCAATTAACTCAAATTGAGCAACTAAGATCATTTATTTATATACAAGCCTATTTTATTAGTTCTCATCAAAATATATCAAATAGCAATTAGAAGCCATATCAAACAATCATAGGGCATTGAAACAAAGACCACTACATCCTTAAACTTTGCATTAATTGTTTGGAGTGTATGTAGATCTTTCTCAAGACTCCTAAGAGGCTTGACTATTAGAAGGAAGCATGTGGTCTTCCCCCTAGCCAAATAGCAAACCTCACTATGATTTTCTATCACAACCCTTTGTTTGGCAACACATATAGAAGGAAAATGTGTAGCATAAAAGGTCACATCAACAACAGATAGATCTACAATAGGAATAGATCATGTAGTAGGGATCTTCTCCCAAACTAGGCTACAAGGCACGGCCAAGTCCTATGGCATTTCAATATCAATTAAAAATTTTCACAAATTTCAATTTTAAATTTTAATTACAACAAAGCAACAAATCAATCACCTATTGACATAAATAGAATGATTCATGACAACCTTTAGGAAGAACTAAGGGAAAGGACCCAATTGTTGTGTGAGCTAACTTTACAACTCTCAAGATCCTAAATAGTAAGCTCAGTTTCTTCAAAAATTTCACAACACATCTATTGGCAAGCCATCAACAATGTAGCCACCTCAACTAAAAATTTGTCAATTAGGCCAAAAACATCTCAAATATAGGTTAACCCTAAAATAAGCACATCAAGTCATGTATTACCATGCACGTTACATGTTACTTGATTGATTGTTTATTTGATGTGACACATAAACTAGCTTTTTTTTATCCATTTATTAGGTAAAAATATAACTACTAATCTTTAATTCTACAAATAATGAATTAAAAAAAATCTCATATCAACCAGAATATAATGATTATTAAACACCACACAATAATTGAGATCTTTCTTATTTTGAGAATATCTAAAATTAAAAATTAAAATTAAGCTCACACATCATTTAATCTTAATAAATAGTTTTTCTTTTAATTTTGTTTTTGTGCAAATTGCATTCAAATAAATACTCTCAATTACAATAGTGAATACATCAAAATAAAAAGAGAAAAAGAAGTACAAACTTAGAAATGCTTACAAATTAAAATGTATTCCATGTGAATTGTAAGTACTTATTGTGCACATTATATATGAATAAATTACTCTCAATAACAGTAGAAAATACACCAAAAGGAAAAGATAAAAGTGAAGTGCAAACTTAAAAGTAATTATAAACTAAGATATTTGTTGTGCTTTATAATTGTTTATTTTCAAGGTTTAATTGTACTTCCAAATCATAAGTTTGAAAATATTTCATGTTCCAAAGTTGCATTTTTCAATTTAGACTTCTTTGAACCTAATTATCATTTGAATCTTTACCTACTAACAAATTTCAATGGCAATGCTCTATTGTTCTGTTGTTACTTTCTTCATATGTGTTGTATATCTAAACGTTCAATATTATGGCATGTCCTAGACAGCTGCTCCATAATACCATTTACATCATTTATGCTGGTTGTATGCATTTTGCTTTTATGCATTATTAAGTTTCTATCTTTGTAGATTTCAATAATGTATTCAATTGAATAATCTTTAACAAAAAGAACAAATTGGCAATTATTTACTTTGTATATTTTTGCCAGTAGTTTAATGAATTGACTGTTAGTTGAGGAAAAAATTCTTCTTCACAACATTTTCTTGGCATATCCAAGTGTCTCTAATTCACTTTGTATCTCTTTATCTACAAGATGAGGCTTTGAAATCGGTACAATCACTACAACTTCTATATCTATGTTATATAGATTGGCTCACTGCAGCTTAATTATTTTATACAGTACATTAAGTTTGAATATTATTCTATCAGATTTGGTGAGAAAAGTTGAATATGGTAATGTTATTTAGATAGGAGCAGTAAGTTATTAATATATGTGGCTGTCTATTTGAAAAACCATCATTCTACATCCTTAAAGTAGGAAGCTTCTGAAAATGCTTCATGCTTCTTCACAGTGGCCTATGAACCATCTTGTGATCAAGGCAGTCACTTCTTGTTGATGTAATTGACACTTCCAAGTTCAAATCATGTATTTTTTGTATCCAAATTCAATTGAAGTCATGCCTTCCTCCCAATCACCAAACCGCTTTCCACCAAAGACTAGACGCTTGATGCCAATAAAACTGCAGCAGCACAGAGAATAAAATGTTAATAGAACTCACCAAAATAATGTTCTCAATTGAGATTGCCATTTCTAAGAGTTTATGACAGTTATATTATAAACTTTACATGAACAACGAAAAAAAGGAACGGAAAAACAAAACTTACTGAAATCCCTCTTAACTCAACAGTAGAACTGAACACATAAAATTTGAGTAACAGCAAAACAAAAGCAAGGCCGAGTCCTCATAGGAAGTTGACATAACCCCAAGATTGGAATTGCGTGTTGAATCACTAACAACTCATAAGTTGAATGAAATCATGTCCAACACATTAACAACAGAGATTTACTAGGAGGGCAATAAATAAGGAAAATCTATAACAATATATCCTAAAAAAATTAAGGATGGGGAATTAAATTGATTTATTTTGAGTCAGTATGTATTGATAGTGGATGGCATGGAGCAAATATAATGTGTATTTATATATTTCATCTTAATCTTCTTGTGATCGAGGCAAATTTCCAGCATACGCCACTCCCTCCCCCCTGGTGCGCATGCCGGGTACAGATACTGATACGATTCGACTTAGATACGGTGCCCGGTCGTACCAAAGAAAACTTTTTCTTTAAACCGTGCCAAATATGCGCAGATACGGCAATGTCATGTCCCCCGCTTTAGCTAAATGCTTGTCGAGGAGTTAGCTCATAATTTCGATCCTCGTAGCGACAGGTGTGCAGAGGATCATCGGTGGCAGCTATCCGTGTTTGGTAGCTCCACTTGCATGTGTCAGGTTGGCCTTCTAATCTTCCGTGAGAGCTTTTTAGAGAACTTCTATTTTAGAAAGTTAGGTCGACCTGCTATTTCTGGGCACCTGGCGCAGCTTATTCAAATTGATCCTGCTCAAGAGTTGATTGATTTGACGGAGAAATAAGGAGTAATTACTGAGTTATTAAATATTTAATAATTTGACTTTATAATAAAGTCACTTTATTGAAATATTAAAATATTTAATTATTTGGCTAAGTTATAAAGTATTTAATTATACTTTATATTATATTATTAAAATGTGACTTAATGAGTATTTAATGCTCATTAAATATGGACGCCAATAATTAAATCAATTCTCCTAAGTCCAAAGTGAAAATTAAATCATTTATTTAAATGATTATTTTAATGGAGAATTAGGTCGAACTTTTCAATGGAGAATATATTGTTCTTCCCAAGGCAAAATCGAACTATCATGTTTATTATTCAATTTTGTCTACTGAGCATCTGAGCTTTGGAGTTTGCAAACCCTAGGGTTTCTGGCAGACGATCGTTTCTGGAGAACGTAACCTCTTCAGAGATCAGGCAGTCTGAGGCTGTGAAATACCAGCTGAAGTTTGCACTTAGTGATTTCAACCAGAGATCACAGTTTGAGACTATTGAGCTATTCATTCAGAGATACACAGAGGAAACCATCAGAGAGACAGGGCGATTTCATCAGAAGGTTCTATTTAGAGATCAGGCATCATTTTCTTGAAGTCCGTACCATTCTCTTTGCTGCTGCAAACAGGCCGTACAACTGTACCTTCAGGCCGTACTTTTCTTTCAGAGATTCTTGACTGGCTTTCAGTTCCTGGCTCTCAATCTTGGCGTGGGGTTTTATCTTGGTCTTCTCCTGGAGATCCTGCATTGTATTCAAGTCTGGAGGAGTCATTTATTTCTTGGCCGTACTCAGCATTTATTGCTGCAGCCGCCACTTTCAGAAATCAGGTTTTTTTTATCAAAAAAATTCATTGTCTTTATTTCTAGCTTCATCTTTTTCATTGTAACTGCTCTGGAAATCAAATATATTGAGGCGCCTACCATATCTGAGCAATAAATTGCAATTTAGAATTTATTTGAATTTCCTAGAAAATCGCAGCATTTATTATTTTGTTCAAAACCTTCAAAAACACAAAAAATTGAAAATTTGCAAAACACAATACAAAACAATCGAGTGGAATCGAGAACCACCGGTTCCGATAGCAGTATCAGAGCACGATCTCCGCCATCCTCAGAGCCAAAGGCTTTTTCGCTTTCAAGATTCAGAGGCTTTTGTTTGCTCTTTCATGGTTTCGAGATCCTATTCAAGATAAGGAGGAGCGAGGGAAATCAGGAAAGATCGATTGACAGTCCACCCATCCTCGAGGGCTATCGACAAAGGTCGTGGGTACTCTGGGATTCACGTGATCCAGCCTCTAACAAAAGAGGAAAAACAAAGTATTGCAAACCCTAATGGCAGATCGTGAGATTCCTAAAGAGGCACGTAGAGATCCAGGGAAGGCACATGCAGAGGGTGATATCACCGAGGAGGAGTTTAGACGAAGACACGACAATATGATGGATATGATGTCTCAGCTGATGGGTACCATTAGACAGTGTACGCCCACACAGCCACACTACATTCAGATTGGACAGACGAGCTGGACTGCACCAGTGGATCAGCCATTGGCATCCGTACCTAGACAGCCGTCACCGATCTACCAGGAGCGTAGGCCAGGCCAGCCTACTTTCTTACCTAGAGAGACTCCACCACGCACTCCGTGAGCAGAAAGCATCGGGGTGCATCTACCGTGAGTTCCAGCCACGCATCGGCTGCCTAAGTATGCACTTGACGCAGATTTCATGGTGAGTACATGTCTTAGCTACCAGATCCGGGCAGTGCACTTATACTTCATGAGTTTATAGGGATGTCTATAAACCCAGAGGAGGAGGTAGATTTGACCGTAGGACCCCCACAAAGATCGCCAGCAAAGCACTACGTGAATAGACTTGCAAGATGCTGAGCAAGATTAATGCTTTACATTTTGGTCGGGTCAGAGAAATATTAATTTGTATCTTGGTCCTAAATTGGACAATTACTTGTCACTTAGGCCTATGCAGGAGGATGAGGCAATTAAATTTGCCACTTTACATCTGGACGGAGTAGCGCATGATTGGTGGCACCATGGCATGTATACGCTAGGCCATCATGCGGTCAATACCTATCAGGAGTTCACGAGCAGACTGATAGAGAGATTTGACAAGAAAGATCCGGAATTGTATTTCAGAGAGTTGGCTCAGCTCAGACAGACAGGTAGTCTGGATGCATACATTGGTGAGTTTCAGAGAGTTGCAGTCATGGTGACAGGGATTTCGGAGCGGAGACTTATCATACTCTTCGTTGAGGGTTTGACCGAACCCATGAGAGGTTGGGTCAAGGCGTTTGATCCTACTACACTTCAGGAGGCGATGCGGAAGGCAAGGAGTATGGAGCTTGCTCCTCCGAAGAAACAATTTCCGCCTAAAACCAATAACTTGCCTATTGAGGAGAGTCATACACCAGTTGCAGAGCCTAAAAGGAAACCAGTTGCAAGAATTGATGATGCAACTCGGGAGGAATGCAGGAAGAAACAACTTTGTTATTGGTGCAAAGCACCCTACAGCAAGGAGCACGATTGTCCTTTGAGACCGAAGGGCAGAGCCAACCGTGCCATGTGGGTTTACTATGATGATGACGAGTCTGATGATTCAGACCAGCAGGTTGTTTCAGAACATGCAGAGGCGGGAATGCCTCTACGGAGTTTGGGCCCGATGCCAACTTATCCCCGTTGGTATTATCTACGAGTGTACGGGATGACTCATTCAGGTTTAGGGGATCAGTGGAAGGACAGCGATGTATTGCTATGCTCGACACTGGAGCCACACACAATTTCATTGATGAGAGCTTCGTCAGCAGATGTAGACTCCAGACAGAGGATTTCGCTGGATTCAGAGTTCGGGTGGCAGATGGATATACACTCACTTGCACTCGACGGATTTGTAATCTCACTCTCATGCTGAATGATTATGAGTTGCAGGCAGATTTTTATGTTGTCAACTTAGGAGGGATGGATTTAGTGTTGGGTATGAGATGGCTGCAGGATATCAGTGTGTTCACCCTCAACTTGCCTAAAATGGAGATGAGATTTGAGGTACAGGGCAAGAAATATGTGTTGAGGGGTATTACAGATGGCTGCCTTCGTTCTATCTCTATCGTTAGTGGGAAGAGCGCGAAGGTAGAGGAGGATTTTGTGCAGACCATGCATGGTTATGCTCAGTACCCCGGGGGTTCTGAGGCAGCCGTTTGGGATCAGCCCAGTGGTTTGGTTCCGTTTGTGACCAATCCATTGTTTGAGACAGATGTTATATCTACATACGACAATCCGCTCTTTGAGTTTGATATGAGTACACCTGATCCTGGTCTTGAGCAGAGTGATGATAGCGTTTGGGATCCTACTAGTGCACTGGGATTTCAGACTCAGCTCACGGAGGAGTATCACAGTGTGTACATGGTGCAGAGTGCATATAGCTTCATGATTAATCCGCATGTACACGATTTGTTTCAGGTGCACAGTGGTGGTATGCACGTGCTTGATATGTTGGATGATAGTATATCTCGTGCAGTTTTAGGGGGTAAGTGTTGCTTGTCGTTTGACTTGCCTCCTTCTGAGTTTCTTGATCCTATGCCGGACCGCACTGAGGTTAATAGGGAATGGTACTCATTTCTTGCTGATCAGTTGTGGGAGTTACAAGAGTCCGTTGTGGCCAGCAGGAACATTGTCCGGAACTATCCATGGGATCCAGGTGGTGCAGTGCAGCTGTATTTGCAGAGATTGTTTTGAGGACAAGCAATTTCGTGGGAGGGCTGACCATGTCCCCGCTTAGCCGACAATCGCCGAGGAGTTAGCCTATAATTTCATCCTCGAGGGCCTATCAGGTGTGCGTAGGATCACCTATGGCGCTATCCGCGTCGGTAGCTCCACTGGTAAGAAAGTCGCTGGCCTTCGCAGAATCTTCCAGAGCTTTTTAGAGAACTTTCTATTTTTGTGAAAGTTGTATCGGTAAGCCGCTATTTCTGTGGCACCCTCGGGCGCAGCTTATTCACCGTGATTCGACCCCGTTCAGTAGTTGATTGATTTGACGGAGAAATAAGGAGTAATTACTGAGTTATTAAATATTTAATAATTTGACTTTATAATAAAGTCACTTTATTGAAAATATTAAAATATTTAATTATTTGGCTAAGTTATAAAGTATTTAATTATACTTTATATTATATTATTAAAATGTGACTTAATGAGTATTTAATGCTCATTAAATATGGACGCCAATAATTAAATCAATTCTCCTAAGTCCAAAGTGAAAATTAAATCATTTATTTAAATGATTATTTTAATGGAGAATTAGGTCGAACTTTTCAATGGAGAATATATTGTTCTTCCCAAGGCAAAATCGAACTATCATGTTTATTATTCAATTTTGTCTACTGAGCATCTGAGCTTTGGAGTTTGCAAACCCTAGGGTTTCTGGCAGACGATCGTTTCTGGAGAACGTAACCTCTTCAGAGATCAGGGAGTCTGAGGCTGTGAAATACCAGCTGAAGTTTGCACTTGGTGATTTCAACCAGAGATCACAGTTTGAGACTATTGAGCTATTCATTCAGAGATACACAGAGGAAACCATCAGAGAGACAGGGCGATTTCATCAGAAGGTTCTATTTAGAGATCAGGCATCATTTTCTTGAAGTCCGTACCATTCTCTTTGCTGCTGCAAACAGGCCGTACAACTGTACCTTCAGGCCGTACTTTTCTTTCAGAGATTCTTGACTGGCTTTCAGTTCCTGGCTCTCAATCTTGGCGTGGGGTTTTATCTTGGTCTTCTCCTGGAGATCCTGCATTGTATTCAAGTCTGGAGGAGTCATTTATTTCTTGGCCGTACTCAGCATTTATTGCTGCAGCCGCCACTTTCAGAAATCAGGTTTTTTATCAAAAAATTCATTGTCTTTTATTTCTAGCTTCATCTTTTTCATTGTAACTGCTCTGGAAATCAAATATATTGAGGCGCCTACCATATCTGAGCAATAAATTGCAATTTAGAATTTATTTAGAATTTATTTGAATTTCCTAGAAAAATCGCAGCATTTATTATTTTGTCTGAAAACCTTCAAAAACACAAAAAATTGAAAATTTGCAAAACACAATACAAAAACAATCAGAGTGGAATCAGAGAACCACCAGGGTTCTGACAGGCAATCCCATAATATCTGTGCCGCATCCCAAAAATATTAACCCTAATCCTATAATGACAAAAACCGGCGCAGACAACTGCTGCATGACCTAGCACGCACTTTCATGACGCAGCGAAGTATCAGATCGTGTCAGATAGTGGCGACAAACTACAGGTTTCGAGAGAGAGATTCACTGGTTTCCAGTCCGCTTCGATGGTTAGATTAGAGAGAAGAGGTATATTCATCATGGTGGAACGCATCAATTCGGCTGGCTAGGGCAGCTGAGAGGACGAGAAGAAGAGCATCGATCGATTGACTGCCCTATGTGCAGAAGCGCTCAGCTCCAGAAGAAAGTCCAGATTTTGAACAATGCCGCTGCAGTCTTCTCTCGAGCTCTGAAAGTCTCTAGAATCTCATCTCAAGTGACGATTTTATTAATTTCTGATCAATTTTTTTTTTCCGTATTACTTTAATACAATTTAACTTCTAATTTTAGTTTAATTTATTAAAATTTTATTGTTTAATACTTTTTATTAACTTTGTTTAATTTAACTTCTAATTTTAGTTTAATTTACTTTTTATTTCATTTCAATAGATCATGAAGTTTGACAGTATATATTATTATAGTAATTAATATTAAATTTACTATTAGTTTTATTACTATTATTATCATTATTATATTATTATTACATAATTAATACGGACAGATATTCTATAATGATAATAAGTGGTGGAGTGCAATGGCATGAGTTAGCAAAAATACTTATCTACTAGCACTTGTGCAAAGAGGTTCAAGCATTACACGGATAGATTTTTTTCCACTCAGATAAATTTTTTCTTTACAAAAATTGGGTATTATTTAATATTGGTTTTTTGAGGATTTCACATGATATTTTGGAGGATTTTACTATTAAATGGCAGGGTATTTACCAACAGCTGAAACTTGTTTTCCGGCAATTAAACAGTGGTTTAACGGTGAGTAAATCTTGTTTTCAAGTGAGACAGGTTTACGGCTCAATTTTGGACTTGCAAGTCCACAGAAAAAACCTATTGACTAATTGTCTTAAATTTGACAGTCATTTACATGTCAAAGTATTGATATTTAATAATAAACAATATATAAAAATAATTACACTTCTCTACAGTTTTATTTTCAGGCTTTCTTGCTACACTTTGAAAAGGAAAAGAAGAACAATTATAATCAAGTTTAGGCTGAATTTAATGCTGCTTCAAACAAAACTAAAAATATAGAACAAAAATAAATAAAATTTTGAAAATAAACAACATTTTTTAATGGATGTTTAAATACTATTTATGATTTAAAACAATGCAAATAGAATAAACTTTATGTATCCATGTGTCTAGTAAATAAAGTAAAATAACATAACTTTGAAGTAAATAAAATAGCTCCAAACTATATCTCTAAGCATTTTTCAGATTGATGTATTTAAGATATCTATACTAGTTGTACCAATATTAAAGGTCTTGAAAAGTAGTGTCTATGTAATTATGGGTCAAATATTTACAAAGTGTTTTGTAAAGAACTCAACAATAGAATTCAAGATAGAAAATTTGTGTAGTACAACAACCTTTTTGCCTAGACTAGTTAGGATCTTTTTTATGTACAAGAATATATAAAAAAATAGATAATGTGATAAATTTTCAATGATGATAATAAAATCATACATTCATGAAAAGGTGTTCACAAATAGAGTCAAGTAATCTGAACATCCCTCAAGTTTTAGTATCATTGTTAAACTTGTAGTTTAACTCATGAAATTGAAATGCATACAAACATGAATCTTAAATCTAACCATTTTTTTTTACATTTGTTGCATAATATTAAGACAAAACCAGAATATTTTTCTCTTTTACTTCTTCCACTTCAAACCAAACCACGTTCTTCCACTCCAAACCAAACCACAAAGAAGGAATTTCTCTTTTACACCTAATTCAAACCACAAAGAAGAGTGAAGTGATATTATTGTCATAAATTTGGGCATGAGAAGGAATTTTGGAAAAGGCAGTATGACATCTTGCAATAAGAAGTCATGTGGTAGGTTAATGTGGCAATTGTTAGAGACAAAGCATGTTTCAAAGGAAGAATATGCATTCATGGAATCCTCCTAAGTTTTGATATTAATTGTCGGACCGTTGGTTCTTTGATTTTGGCATATCTAGACACTTCATGTGTTGAAAGGACTATTATGCCAAATTTATTGTTGATTCTAATTAGACAAATTCTATCTTGCTATGTGATGGAAGATCAGATGCAGTCAAGGGAATGGGTGATGTTTGGATTGTACTAAGTGATGTCAAATTCATGGTTCGTAATGTAGGTATGTTTCTAAAATGTACAAAGATATATTGTCCATCAATCAATTTATCAACAATCCTAACATACAAATGAATTTCAATGAGAAGAAATGCATTGTTTCATATTTGAAAAACAATCAAGAGTGGTTACCCTAGGTATTGGGAAAAGCAAGCTATATAATCTCATTGACCCTACCACAACTAAGTTGCACGTGTTAGCTATAGAAAAGAACAACAATATTCTATGGCATGAAAAGTATGGACATCCAACCTTCAATATATAGCCAAACCCAATAGAGCCAATACAGTTCAAGATTTGCCTACCGCCTAAGAAAAATAGGATTTGTGCAAGTTGTCTGGTTGGTAAGAAAACCTGGAAGTCTTTCCCTACTGAAGGAGCATGGCATGTAAAGAGGCTTTTACATCTTGTCCATGCAAATCCACCCAAACCATCCTGAAAATCTCCCATCATCTTTGGTGAGAGCTAGTTTCTATTGTTGGTGGATGACTTCTCCAAGAAAATGTGGATCTACTTAAAAAATGAGTAACCGTTTTGGAGCATTTGTCAATTTCACGACACTAGTAGAGAACCACGCATGGTATTGGTTCAAGACTCTAAGATCTAACAATGGAGGTGAATTTACTTCCACAAAGTCTAGGGATTCCCAAGACAAAAAAGGTATTCAGCACCAACTAACTACACCATACACTCCATAGCAAAATGGGGTGATAGAAAGGTGAAATAAAACTATCATAGAGATGAAACAATGCATGATGCACAACAAAAGCGTGCCATATAGATACCAAATTTTGACTGATTTCTAGCTTTCTCAGCATACACCTCCACTTTTCTATAACAATCAAGGTGTATTTAAGTTGGTGAAAATTTCAATTTATCATTCTCACACCAAACACATTAAGATTCATCATCACTACATTGGGAAACAAGTTGATCTTGGAGTCATTCACTTCTATTATTACACATCTTAGGACGGTCTATTGATCTAATGGAAAAACCTTTTGGTCCTATTCTCTTTGTCAAATTTCAGAACAAACATGGAGTTGTTTCTGATTTAGTCATTATAGGGGGTATTAAATATATTAAATAAATGTGTATGTTTACATAAACAAAATATTGTTTATATAAACATCCTATTATAACTGATTTGTAACCTCCATGACATGGTAAATAAATAAATATTGTGCCTCATTCTTCTCTCATTCTATTTTCTTCTTTCTTGATCCATTACATGCCTTTACTAACATTAAAGTTATTAATGAGATGGGAACTGTTTGCATTTTGCAATGCTGAAATGTTTGTGCTAGAGCAGTACCCTCCCCTCTCATTCGTACAACACTATAAATTCTGTCAATGGGCTTCGTTCAATTCAAAATACTGACGACAATGCCTGAGAATTGCTAACCCTCCTTCCTGCTTATTAACACAACCATTGATTGTCTTTTATGGCTTGTAAGTCCCCAAGCAATAGATTGAAGAGGTGACAAGTGTATCGTTGTTGAAACATTGGGAGTTCGATTTCTTGTAAAAGTCTATCGAGAGTGTCATTTATATTGGCCAAAGCAATGTGAAATGTGGTCTCCTTTGATTTGAATGGCCACTAACTCTCATGGGCTGGGAGTTCAACTTACAAGAAAATAATTCCAGAATTAGACAGAGAAATAAGCAATTACAAACTGATACGATGCAAGTTTTCACAATGTGCTCTGCAAAACATTGGGCTTATTTTACAGATTTAATAATCAGAAAATTTTAAATAAAACAAGTACCCAATCATTGTTCATCTGCACAAATCCATATGGTAATTGTTCATTTCCCTTTTACTGTTCATCCATATAGATTTCTTATTTCTGCTGCTTTTTTTAAATTACAGTTTTGAACAGCAATTTTGTCCCTGTACAGCAGGATTGACAGCGAATGCCTTGAACAGTAATTTCTCCTTTTTCTTTGGACAGTGATTTACAGCCCCTCTCACAATAACTCCTTATGAATTACTTTCCTTCCAAATGGACAATAGCAGCATACCCTTTACTAAGCCTTCATCGTTTTGATTTAGCATCCCCTCACCAACGTCTTCCTTGCTTTGAATCAACATACCATTCCTAAGGCTTCCTCCCATGTTGTTGGTTCAGGTTCAGGTTCAACAGTATGCTGAATTTCTATCCTAAAGTTTGGTACAGCTGGATTCAGCTGTACCATATAGATAGATAGATAGATAGAATTGAAAACACAATTGATAGTTGATAAAGATAATTGATTATTTAATGTCCAATTTCAAATCAATAATTTTCATATTGTTCTTCATCAATGTTTACTGCTCTATCTGATTAATTGAATACATGAATTAAAAATAGAGATGACAACACATACCAGATACATGAGCAAAATATTTCTTTATTCGCACATGAAATTATTACAAAAGAAGACCAAAGATGGTCAGCCAAGGATCAAAGTCAATCTGATTGGATCATACTCCTTTCCCTGATGATACATAATCTATTTAAAGGACCCAACGGTTGCCAAGAAGAACACAACCGTCAACCAACTAACAATTATAACTACCTGAAGTTGGCAATTAATACATATTCGGATAACCAATATTATCGAAACACAATAATGGAAATTGTACATTGACTACAATCAAGAGCATCAATGTCATCAATTGGTTTGTTAGAATCACAAGCAATCCTAGAACCACTCCACTAGCTGTACTAAGCAAGTCTTGTGTGGCAACCTCACCACACCTTGTTAGCATTTTTATTCTTCTTTTGAGACAACTCGGACCGAAATAGAATGTGAGGTAAAACCCCTCTTAAAATTATAAGGGGAAACTCCCCGACACTTAAGTCACCCTAAACACTAAGTCATAGACAAAATATACAACTATTCACACTATACAATATTTCTTCTAAGGGTTTTGCATAAAATAACTAACTATTTGTTTGTTTGTCTGTCTCAAGTAAAAGCACAAGACTAGAAACAGCTCTTGTCTCACAAGTGAGATTTTATAGATTTATGAATGAAAGCAACTAACTCTAGATATGAATAACACCTTCCCACTTGCTAAAATAGAGACCAGTAATCTGATGCAAACAAGATCTTAAAAGGAATAACAACTTTAACACGAATAATAAATGATTTCTAGAAGTGAATAACTAAATTGCATGCAAAGCTACCACTTAAATGAACGAATGACATTAAAACAAAGCTTGATGCTGTCATTCAACCTCAATTTAATCACTGAAATCACAAACACCACAATGCAGACACAATAAAAGATGGGCAGCTATTTCAACAGCATAAGTGTACCATCAACTATCATTCAAAATATCTTGTGCTCAAAGCACTTATCTACAGGTTACAGGATGCCCAAATTTTATAATAATTAATGTATTCCAAAAATCAATGTTTTAAAGCACAAATGCTTAAAGCTTCCAAAAAGCAGGAAAAACAGACTTTCAGAAATTAGTCTAAAGAAAAGAACCAAAAAAACTAACTAAAAGCAAGTTAAAAATAGACCCTAACTCTCCATCCAAAAATAAGACCTTGGAAAACAGCAACTCCTATAAATAATTATGGCCAAAAATAGAACTTTGGCCCATGAACAGTCACTGATTTTGAAGTAGTTCTTCACTCCAAAACCTGGCAGAAGATTCTCTAATAATGATATAAAAACTACTGGTACGATCTCTTTGTTACATTGAATGTTTTATGTTGCTTTCATTTCCGCTTACATTTCTAGTGCATCTGCAATTGAAACTTGTTGGTTGTATGCATTGAATGTGTTATGTTTCTTTCATTTTTATTTACATTTCCAGTGCATCTTCACTTGAAACTTGCTGGCTAGTTAGATAGATCGCTCTATAAATTATCCTCCGTGCCACATGAGCTACAGCATGGATTATTATGTCTAAAAATAGTTTCAAAACTTATTCAAGTACCTGGGTTACAAATATATGGCTTGCTTCCTCGAGGAATTAAAGGTTCTAGAGACTGAAATCTCTTTAGATAAAAACTCTATCCCCTGTGATTTGTAGGATACCTTTAAGTATAATCATTCAACTCATACTTTTTCAGGGTTTAATGAGGATAACCATCTCTGTTGTAGTATGGTTACAAAGGTTTTAATTTTTGATTGAAAATGAAATCTTGGTTAACTACTGTACAAGATATCAAACAAGGCTGCCCCAAAAACATTGATGATGATTACCCTGTTGATGTTATAGTGCAGCGTTGGGCTGCTACTTCCAGCGCTCTTCGTCTCCTTAAGGCAATTCAAATGATAGCCTTAACGGCTATTTGAATTGCGAGATTATATTTCTTGAAATGGCACGACTTTTGAAGGCATGATTTAATGAAGTGGTGCGATCTCTCCTTGGCCGACTTCATATACTTTAAGGAATGCGATTTCATTTAGAGAAAAATAATAATTGTTATGATGCATGGCCAACCTCATGAAAAGACGCGATTACTTGAAGTTACATCTCTTTGTTGGAGGCCAACATGAAGGATCAAGGGATGCATCCTTTCCCTTCCACTTGTATTTATATTCGATGTATTTTCATTGTTCTATCATCCATTCAATTCCTAGTTCATCAAGTCGAAGTTTCTCAAGTGCGAATTTTGTCTCAAGAGCAGATCACTGTCTTTGTAGAAGGCTGAGATCTTTATCAGCAAACTGCTTCATTCTATATCTGTGTTGCATCAGATTGTGGTGCATATATTCAGCCTTCCTATTGGCCTATTGTAAAGGAGACGATTATTGTTAACATTCAATATATAAGAGATATATTGTTGCTGGCTTTTTCTCCCTCAAGAGGAGCGTTTTCCCAGGGTATATGTTGTGTCTTTAGGTTAATTTATTTATTCATGTTTTAACATTGTGCATAAAATCTTATGTATTCATGCTATAACCTAAGATAGTAAACCTTGTATGATTCTAGCCTTGATATTTCTTTGGATAGTTATAAACAGTCAGTAATCTCTCTCTAAAATGCTTCCACGACAAACCTAGGGGCAAGAAGGTGCTGAGAGATTGCTTAGTGATGAAAAGCTTGAGGCATCTTGTGAGGAAGACATGCCGACCAAAGAAATGATCAAGCGTGAAGTCACAACTTGCAGCCATGCGACTGAGTTGGTGGCTAGAGGGAGTTCACTTCCAGAAGTCTTCTTTGCAATCTCTGAAGCAGGGATCAAGGGGAGTTTTGTGACTCACTAAGAAGAAGTGAAGGTTGCAATGTTGCAAGGCCAAGTGTTAAATCCTTGAAAGACCTCTCCAGCTGCTGAGATCATAATTGCACAAGACAGTCATCTAGATTTGATATTGGTAGCTCCACAAACCTATTCAGAATAGAGTGATCTGCAATGAGGTCAAGGAGGTCAACCCTGAACTATCTTCAGTACCAGAGTTGTGCACTGGAAAACATTTATCTAAGGGAGCGTTGCAGGCAATCATTGGTCGATGAGGTCAAAAGGTTGATGCATGTACTTAAAGATTCAGAGGGAGCCTACTGAATGTAAAGAAGAAGGCAGTTGATTGGATCGTTGATGTATCTAGTCAATACTAGACCTAATATTTGCTATGCGGTGAGTGCACTTAGTTCATGTGTGAACCAAGGCAAATATATCTAGTTGCAACGAAGCATATCTTGAGATACTTGTGTGACACAATTGGATATGGGTTGAGATATTCTTCAGGTGTGGATTTGAAGTTGCATGGTTATACTAATTCTAATTGGGCAAGGTGTGTCATTGATCGGAAGAGCACCTCTGGATGTTGCTTCAATTTGGGGTCTGCATTGATATCCTAGTGCAGCAGAAAGCAATCATTTGTAGCATTGAGTACAACAAAGGCCGAGTATATTGCAGCCTGTGTGGCAGCTCGAGAAGCAATGTGGCTTCATAAGCTCCTTGTAGGATTGTTTGGACAATCAATGGAGCCTACTATCATTCATTGTGATAACCAAAGTTGTGTGAAGCTTTCTGTCAATCCTGTGTTTCATGACAAAACTAAGCATGTGGAGATCAAATACCATTATATGAGAGATATGGTATTGAGGAAAGCTATATAGTTGAGGTATATCAGCACTGATGAGCAGACGGCAGACATTCTCACCAAGCCTCTCTCCAAGATAAAGTTTGTGTACTTTCGAGACAAGCTTGGTATGATGGAAAATCAAGCCCTAGCTGAGAAGGAGTCTCAATATCAATGATCCTCTTTAATGCATTTCTCTTTGAGAGAGATTTGAGGTGCAAGCCCTTGTTAATGCATTTTTCTTTGAGAGAGATTTGAGGTGCAAACCCTAGTTAATACATTTCTCTTTGAGATTTGAGGTGAAAGCCCTTGTTTCCACCCTCTGGGAGAGCCATGGTGGATGTCATGTGTGTAACTCCATGACAGCATCACATGAGAGAGTCCGTAATGATTTTTTGTACTTGTGTTTCACCCTCTGGGAGAGCCATGGTGAACGTCACGATGAGGTGACATCACGTTAAGTGATGAACACTTGTACATACCATACATGGGTGTAGCCATGATGGTTGATATCAGGATGAGGTGATATCTGATATCACAATGAGGTGATATCTTTCCTTTCCACATATGGGTGTAGCCATTGTGGTAGACATCACCATGAGGTGATATGTCTTATGCAGCTGGAAGTATCTTCCCTAGCTGAAAGGGAGTGTTGATGTTATAGTGCAGCGTCGGGCTGCTACTTCCAACGCTCTTTGTCTCCTTAAGGCAATTCAAATGATAGCCTTAACAACTATTTGAATTGCGAGATTATATTTCTTGAAATGGCACGACTTTTGAAGGCATGATTTAATGAAGTGGTGCAACCTCTCCTTGGCCGACTTCATATACTTTAATGAACGCAATTTCATTTAGAGAAAAATAATAATTGTTATGATGCATGGCCGACCTCATGAAAAGACGCAATTACTTTAAGTTACATCTCTTTGTTGGAGGCCGACATGAAGGATCAAGGGATGCATTCTTTCCCTTCCACTTGTATTTATATTCAATGTATTTTCATTGTTCTATCATCCATTCAGTTCGTAGTTCATCAAGTCAAAGTTTCTCTAAGTGCGAATTTTGTCTCAAGAGCAGATCGTTGTCTTTGTAGAAGGCTGAGATCTTTATCAGCAAACTGCTTCATCCTATATCTGTGTTGCATCAGATTGTGGTGCATATATTCGGCCTTCCTATTGGCCTATTGTACAGGAGACGATTATTGTTAACATTCAATATATAAGAGATATATTTTTGCTGGGTTTTTCTCCCTCAAGAGGAGGGTCTTCCCAGGGTATATGCTGTGTCTTGTGTCTGATTTTTAATTAAACTTCTGTGCATTAAATCTGATCATAAAAACTAACATACCCAATTTATGTAGATAATTTATTTTGTACACCAAGCATTCCCCATACTCAAAGTCATCAGACTTTTTTGGAAGAAAGCAAGCAAAATGAGATTAATATTACCAGTGAAAAATAAAATAAAATAATCTGAAGACTGGCTTAGAGAAAGCCAAGTACAGCTATTCCAACTAAACAGAAATAAAGATTCTAAGGCCTGAAATTCTAGTTTCTAGATGATACAACTAGCACACAAATCTTACAATGTGGATGTCAGTACAAAATCTATGATCTACTTACTATAAAAATGAAAAATGCTAGGAACTGAAATATTTATGGAGGTACAAGAGATTACTCTCCGCTCAAGCCTATAAGAGAATTGATCAATATATCCAATGCTAGCACATCAGAAGTTCCCATATCAATCCTGTCAAAATAAGTTTTAAAAGCATTTAACATAATCTTTTGGAGATGCAAGGATCATAGAAAATTTGCCATTTTCATTTGATATTGACATCCTGAACAAAAAACACAGATAAGCATCCTAATAAGTTGACGGTTTATATATTGGCAAAATCTATTTCTTTCTCGAAGCAGGATTTTCTTACCAAAATCGAGCCAAATTATCCTGAAACTCAACATCACTAATATCATGCAAGGATGAAGTAAGTGCTTTTGATGCCTGATCTTCACTATACCTCAGTTTAGCATTTATTGGTAACCGTGTCAACTGCAACACCAAGATTTCAAAAATAAACTGAACCATCTTTCAATTTGTATAAAGTGGCCAATAACATTACAAAACATAGAGATCTATTCTAGTTCCCTAGCTCATAAATAAAAGTGCATGAAAATTAGTAAAATAACAAGATAAGAAAAGATGACCTGCAATTATAGGAATCTCAATTTATAAAACAAATAGGTAAATGTTGCAAGTAGAAAAACCAAAGTTCAATTCACAGAAGATTACCAAAAAATTCATACAAGCGCAGACAAGAAATAAAAAGAGCATCTGCCTAATTTAGTTTTTTCCCAAAATCGCTCAATGTGATGTGTATCAATCTACAACATCACAAAGTGCATAATATTCCCTAAAGCAAATTCCAGTCACTAACTGTAC
>VDFB02133250.1:0-37555 GCA_007258455.2 Sequoia sempervirens | reverse complement strand
GTGAACATTGGAGATTTAAAAGTAATGTTAATATTCATGCATAAGCCATTGAGCTTTGATAAATATACGAATATTCTTTCCTCTGTGAACACAATACTTCATCAATTTACATTTATTTTCTTTTGGAATTGAGTGAGGATTAAACTTGAGTAATATTTTCTTTGTTGCTGATACTCCATACTTTGGGTTGAGGTATTAGTAATATGTGTTTCAAGTCTTGGCACTTTGGTATCATGGTTATGAACCAATGTTAGTCATGCCTTTTTGCTTTCAATTCAAAACAACACATCATTTAAATTTGTGTTTCAATATTTTATTGAAGATCTAAGGAAGGAGTTGTACCTCATTTAAATTCAAAGGAAGATCAACAATGAAATGATGAACTCTCCAACTATTTGTTAATAATTTTTCTTCCTTTTGGGCAATAAAGAGTCATATTAAATTACCTTTCAAGAAGACAAATCTATTAACCAACAATAGTTATAACAGTCAATTTTTTTCTGTCTATAAAATAAAAATGCAAACATTTCATCAAAATGTACTTTTCGATATACAATAAAATATATTTTATGTTCTGCTCCTCCTAGACCTAATAGTTATATCACAACACCAAGAACAGTGATGTGACGAGTAGATGAACCTATGATTGTGTGCTCGTAAGAAGATAATGGATGTGTGTTAATCGTTGATTTGTGATTCCTAACATGCTAAAAGAATTGAGTCATCATTGATCAATGATTTACTGAAAACTAAGTTGTTGATGTGTCTGGTTGATTTAAGGTGTTGCCACTTCTTAAATAATTGAGCAATTTAAAATGAATTGAACATCACAAAAAAATCAAATAAAAAAAGCACACACAATAAATGGCACAAAGACTATGTGGTTTACCAATATGGCTACATCCACGAGAAAGGTGAGCATAATATCTTTATTGTAGAACAACAAAAAATACAAGCTCTTCATTTGTTGCATATTACAATGAACATCCCCAATATATAGAAGTGATTTGGGGAATGGAGAAATTGAAGAGGCATGGAATTTGAAGGAATAGAGCCAGTTGAACTTCACATGCATAACAATCTCCCACTCGAAGTCCAAACCATGATGCAGCTAAGAGATGTCACCCATCTTTCTAGACTTATTGTCGCAATTTCACCAAACCAAAAGAAACTCCACAAAACTGCAGCTTCTCTTTTGGAATAACCTTTGTAATTGCTTCAACAACAAATTTGATGCTGGTATGAATTTTCTCCAACTTCAGATTTCCCTATTCAAGAACACTTAAGATAAAATGATATCGAAGCTTAAGGTGGTCTGTTCGATTGTGAAATGTTGTATTTTTGGCCAGATGTATAGTGTTGTTGTTGTCGCTATACAAATTGAATTCCTTTTACTTGCTTCCAAAATCAGCTAACAACCACTGCAACCAAAGCATCTCCTTAGCCCCTTCAGTGAGAACAATGTATTTTGCTTCCATGGTGGAAAGAGCTAACAATGCATTTTCCTTCCATGGTGGAAAGAGCTATCACTTTTAGCAATTTAGAAACCAAATTGATCACCACCCCTACAAAAGTGAATACATATCCAATGGTTGATTGTCATTTGTTGAAGTCACTGACCATGTTGAAGTCAACAAAACCTTACAGTTGTGCATCTTTTTCTATAAATCTTAAAATATGGTCAAAAGTGCCCTTCATTTATTGAAAAATCCATTTTATAGCTTGCCAATGATTTTTACATGGATTGCGCATGTACCTGTTGACTACTCCCATTCAATGTGCAATGTTGGGTCTTGTGTAGATCATTCCATACATTAGATTCCCAATAGTAGAGGAATACGAGACTCATTACATAAATTTTTTTCTTCTTATGTCTTAAGACACATCTTAGACAAAAGTTTGAAGTGATCAACAATAGGTGTGCTAACGGGCTTAACATTCTTTATACCAAATCTATCCAAAATATTTTTAATATATTTTCCTTGTGACAATTTTAACTCTCTTTTATGCCTATCCCTAATGATAGTCATTCCAAGAATTTTCTTGCAAGTCCCTAAATCCTTCATAGAAAATTTGTTAGCCAATTGGTGTTTCAAATTGCAAACATTTTCCATCCTAGTTCCATGCTAGTTCCAGTCACTAACATATCATCAACATACATAAATAGCAAAACAAAATCACCATTTTTTAAAACTTTGTAATAGACACAAGGATTGGTTTCACATCTAGTGAAATTTTCACAACTAGAAAAGAGTCAAATTTTAAATACCATTGTTGGTGAGCTTGCTTTAGCCCATACAAACTATGATTCAATTTGCAAACTAGATCTGTATCACCTATTTTTTTGAAGCCTTCAAGTTGTTGCATATACAACTCATCCAAATCATTTTGGAGAAATGTTGTCTTGACATCAACCAGCTCCAATTCAAGATCATACATAGTGCTAATCCTAGCACTATCCAAATGGAAGTCATTTTCACAACTAGTGAAAAAAGTTCTGAGAAATCTACACCCTTCTGTTGGTCATAACCTTTCACCACCAATCTAGCCTTGTACCTCTTCTTCCCACCATCTTCGTTCAACTTGTATACCCACCTATTTTTCAAAGATTTTCGTTGAGGTGGAAGACGAAACAAATCCCATGTGTTGTTAGCCATCAAAGAACCCATCTCATCTCACATAGTTTCCATCCATTTTTTATAGTATTTATCTTGAAATGCTTCTTCAAATGTAGAAAGTTTTGCATTGGAAATTAGCCAATGTTGAATAAAATCATTGTATTTAGATGGAGGTCTATGCACCCTCATAGATCTATGAACTTGAGGAAGAGGATCTTGTGAATTTCCTTGCTGAGGAGTATGTAATATGGGCAACTCTTACATTGAGGTAGGGATGTCATTTAGGGGTGTTGCACACCCTTGATCACATGGCAGAAGGGAAATGGTGTTTGGCTGCTACATATGGGAATTGGGTTGTAATGTGCCATGTGAAATATCCTATGGCTATTGTGAGCTATAATTTTTTGAGTTTAGTGCACATAACTACCATCTACAATGTCATTCACTAGTACACAATCTTTTGAAGATGTCCCCTGTTTGTAGACCATACATTATTTTTTCATTAAAGATACATCTCTGTTGCATGTGACCTGTTTGGAGGCAAGACCATGTTGTGCCCTTAGCACACACGGCCCATTCGGAATGGGGACCCTATTTTCTTTCGCTTTGTTGGGTCTTTTGGGGCTGCCTCATTTTGCGTGCCCCTCATTTTTTGATGTTTCACATGGTCGATATTGCTCTAAAGTTTCATCGTAAATTGACCATGCCTCTGTTTTTTGGTTTTGCTGCCCTTCGGGACCTTGCGGGTTCCTTTGGCATTTTGGGCTCTGGGGCGGCCCTGGGCCCCTTCGGGCCCGGGCCTCCGGAGTTCCCCTTTCGGGCTTCCCCCTTGCATAGGCCACCCTTTGCGGCGTTCCTCGGGCGTCTTTCCGCCCCTCGGGGCCCACCCTGCCGTCTTCTGATTGAAAATCCGGTGAACTCTCCTGGGCAGCGCCTGCTCCTTCGGCCCCCGGTCCCCGGAAGTCCGCCTCCGGACTTCTGTCTGGGGATCGTCGTCCACTTGCGGCGGAACCCTGCCGGCTCCCCGCCATCCAGGTCCCGGCCGGTCCCTCACCACCGCCGCTTAGCAATGTGTGAATCTTTCGGTGGCGAACCTCAGACTGCCTCCTGCCTCTCGGACCCCGAGATGCTCACCGCCGTCATCACCAAGCCAGCATGAAGAAAACCTTCGGCGGTGAACTCCTTCCGGCTCCCTGTGCTTCGGAGCCCGAACCTCTCTTCGCCGCTATCGCCCGATCAACGCAAAGTGGAATGGTGGCTGTCACGCCGCGTCTCTCCGGTCTCCAGGTCCCGGAGTCTCTGCCGCCGCCGCCGACTCGATTTGAAATCCACCAACTTTTGGCACGGCCGTACCGGCATTAATGAGCGCATTAATAGCGCCGAGGGTATATAATGCCCGGCCCGCCAAAGTCATTATCACAATCCGAGTTGGGCGAAGTTGCAGAGCCGATTATCTGGAGTCCATCGCGATCGATAGCGTCACGACCGTCGCCATCAACTTCACCTCGTCGACCCCACCAGTGGATCCTACAACTTTCTGCTTAGCGAATTCAAGGTAGGCCATCCCCGTTTGCTCTCCCGCGTTTTCCATCATTTTGGAGAATTTAAATGAAGTAAATAAAGGGTTAAAATGAAACAAATGGGGGAAAACCAAGTTGCGCCCTTAACCCACATTTTGGAAATCGACCAAACCATCGCAAATTGCCCTCGCCGCCGACTCGAGACTTGTCCGCATCGCGGCTATTCTTTGCGCAGGACAAAAGTCCTTGCCGGGACCGAAACCCTCCTTCGCCGTCAGAATCCGGAGCTCCAAAGCTCTTGATGGTAATCCGCCCTTCCAGGCCCGGTGCATCGGGTTTCCCTTCCTGGGTCTCCCTTGGCACTTCGCCATGCCTCATTTGCAAGCGTGCCCCTGCCTTTCAGTTTTTGGGCCCCAGACGCCCTTCGCCGCCGCCGTGCAAATCATTGCTGGAAATCTCGCGGCGGCCAATGCGGCGCGTCTTCCTGGCCGCCGAGCCCCGCCATGCCGGAAACCTCCTTGACTGAACGGTAACCTCGTGCCGCCAATCCTTCTCGCCGGCCCCGGGCATCCAGGTTTCCCCTGTCGGACCTCCGTGTTTAATTTTCCGTCGTTTTAAACGGCGAAGTCTTTCGGCGGGGTCCCATCTGCTTCCCGGTCCCCGGACCCCGCGCGCCCTTCGTCGCCGTCATTTTTTCTTGAGGCAGGTGCTTTCGTGTCTCCGGGCCCCGGCTAGTGGACTTCCGTCCGCGGAAGTCGGTGCATCCCTTGCTATTGTCATTTCCTCACCGTCCCCCCGGTTGCTAGATCCCAGGCCACGCTTCGCCGTCTGGCCGTGCCAAATCTCCTCGATGCCATGGGACCCTTCGAGCCCGAATGTCCAGAGTTTCATCCTCGGAACTCCGTGGCGGTTCCACTGTAAACAACGGCAAATGCCTGACGGCGCTCCGCCATCCGGGTCCCGGGTGTCTTATCGCCGCCGCCGTTAAAATTCATAGAAAATATTGCGGCAGCCGTCACCTTGTGTCTTCCCGACCGCCGAGCCCCGCCACTCCGAGTGCCGCCTCCCCTAATTGGAAAACCGAACCTCATGTCGGCCATCCTTTGGCCTCCTGAACCCCGGCCTTCAGACTTCCGCTTCCGGACTTCCTCGGCCAGATGTCTGTCTGCTTTCCGCCATTGCCAACGGCTGTGTCATGACAGCTTCCCGGCCTGGAACCTCCGGTCCTCCTTAGGTCAACCCAAATGAGCTCAAAACTAGAATCTGACTTCGACCCATGTCCTAAAACTTGCTGGTCTCCATCGTGGGCTTCCTAAAACATTGAAATTTGGCCGAGGAGGGTCTCCGGGAGCTCCCGACTGTGTTTTCCCTTCCTGACAGCATTCCTGCCAGGGAAGTCCGGCCCTCCGGGCCCGGATTATCCAAATGCTCTAAAATGAAATCGATATCATCTGAGGATAAAAGTTATGATATATTTGAATGGTTATTTAGATGATATGCTCACAATGTGGACTAACATTAACGCTGCTAGTGTTTTGTTGTGCTGACTTCGCCCTTTGCTTGCAGGATATATGGAATCGGCTGCAGGAACTTCAGGGGCCTCCACCGAAAAGGATAAGGGCAAGAAATTTGGAAGAGCCGCTCGGGGAAAAGACGATAAAGATCAGATGAAATTTTAGTTCTAGGGTGAGCCGCTCCAGTCAAAGGTCTCAACTGACTAGAAAGAGATCTCAGATACCAACATCGGCCAGGTGGACATAGATGAGTTCACCCAGAGGGTCAAGGTCGACCCTAAAACAAAGAATTCCAGATTAATACGCCAAAGCAGAATTGCCAAGGCCGCCGGCTTCCCTCCCTCTCTGGTGGCACTTGAACTAGTAATGGCTTGCTGAGAAGCCTACCAAATGGACACCAGAACAATCGTGGACAAGGAGGGGAATATCCTCGCCGACATGTCGCCAGAGGGAATCACTAAAACATTTCACATTCCTACATTCCCACATATGGAGGTCCCCTCTTTGGAGCAGTGCCAGGCAGCGTGGGACGCCAATCCATTGGGCTACAAGAAATCAATTAACCATTACTGGCTAAAGGAGAAATGGGGTAGCGTGGCAAAAGTTCCCCAAGAGCTGTTCCGTAGTGACTTTCAGGAAGATTATCATGACTTGGTGACTATGCTAAGCAGGGTCATGGGTCTCCCGGCAGCCGCCTACTTCCAAGAGTGGATGGCATATTACATTGAGCAGATCCTGCGAGGGAACGAAGATGTGAACACTAAGACCTCATTCGACTGGGGAGGCATCATCAGCAACTGCTTCCACGAGCAGTTTGTAAACGTTAAGAAAAGCTCCAAGTTCTACATGACCTCGTACCTAGTATACTCCCTGGCAGGCCAAAAACAATACAGTGGATTATCTGTGGCACCGAATCAGGGACATAAGCAAGGGCTCAAGCCGTTTGACAAGTACCCTCAGCTTTAATACCGCAACTTCAAGAAGGAGTACTGCCGGGTCAATGACGCCTTCATTGGCCACATCATCAGATTGGTTGCCGAGGACTTCGAAAGGAGGGTTTCCCATAGTGCCAGGGCACTTTTGAAAGAGTATGCCTTTCTGTTCATCCAATTCCCTAAGTTCACCTACATCCATGCCCATGGATTCACAGAACGACCGAACAAGTTGCCAAGGTACCCGAACGACCGTATCATTCTCCTAGAGCTTTCCCGGCAGCTCCAGCACATTCAGATGGTCTTCGGCAACAAGCACGTGGCAGGGATCCCCTATCCCATGACCCTCGGCCAAGGCTTGTATTGGCTGCAGACATCCCAATGCGCTAGAAACTCTGAGAAAGAACTTAAAGAGTATAACTTTGACTTGTACACGGCTCACCCGTGAATGGACCCACATGGCCATGTCAGGAAGGTACTGGGGCCGGCCTATGCTCACCAATACCATGTTGAAGACTTCTGGGCAGATTGCAAAGACGACAAGGAGATCATCCAGGCATTTGATGAGGACATTGAGGAGGAGTTGGCTCAGCAGCCAAAGGATGTTGGGGAGGAGGCAGGACAGCCACCACATAGTAAAGAGGGACAGCTGCAAGAGGGGCAACTTGAAAAAGATATCTCTGAGGCTGAGGCCTGTGTTGTGAAGAGCCCCGAAGCCGAGGCTGCTGAAGAAAAGGAAGGAGAGGAGGCAGCAAAAGAAAATGATCCCACCCGGATATTGTCCACCAAGCTGCCCGTCAGGCACCTCGTATTCGTTCAAGACTCCGACGAGGAGGAGGACGCTGCTAAAGAAAAAGAGGAGCCCCAAAAGGAGAAAGAGACCGAAATCTTATCTCTGACTGAGAAAGGTGAGGGCAGCGATGATGCACCCAAAGACAAATCCACCATACCCGATTGGTTGGAGAAGCAGCTGGAGAAGGCTACCCTAGTGCTGTAAGACCCAAGAGCGAGACTGGAGGCCATCTTGGCTCAATCCCTAGCCACAACAAAGAAGGAGAAGAAGCCTAAGGTCTGTTCTAGGATAACCATGGATACTTCCGGCTCCTGAGCAGCACAAATAGCAATGCCAACTATTGGCCAGGCTAGGGTGAGCTACAATATCTCCACTATCAACTTGGGAACGACAACCAGAGAATAGAAGGTCGAGCATCTAGAAGAGTCGGTGGCCACAGTAGTGCACTTGATCAAACAGGATAAGGTCACCAAGGACGAACTCAAAGCACAGGTTGCTGCCTTAACAGACTATATCCAGCAGTGGTCCTCAGTGGACGACCTGCCCACCACCTCCACGGTCGCACCGCAATTGCTCTCCAAGGAGCAGATTGACAAGATGGAGAGGAGGAAGAACTTAGAGAAAACAATTGAGAATTGGTTCCAACAAGTCGTAAGCGTTGGAAACATGGGAATCAATAGGGCTGTGAGGATAGCCAATAAGTTCTTGGACCTAATCCAATCCCTGGAAGCCACGAGGAGGCTATGCACCAATTTCCCTACAACGTACAACTCCACCTTCCCAAGAATTGAAGCCATCCTTCAGATGCCAGAGAGTACGTGGGAGGAGAAGCTAGAACTGAAAGCAGAGGATCATTGGCTGGTGGATGTGTGGCGCAGAGACCTCATCAACCGAAAGGAGAGGTCGGAGCAGATCCTGAACAAGGTAGATCCAGATATAGAGTGGATCAAGGAAATCCGGGCGGAATGCGCTGAGTACCTCAAATTGATGACGGGCTATGATATGCCCACGGTACAAATGGACACCGAAAAGATCAAACCGTACTTCGAGAAGAAGATGAAGGACGGGACAACCGAAGAAATCACCACAGAATTGCTGAGTTTTGCTGCCCACGCCCTCGATCGATCAGAGCTATTCAGAGATCAAGGCTCGAAGTATGACGAGGATTGGAAGCGGTTGGAAGAGAACGCCAAGGAATGGAGCTATCAGGCGTTAAGGTGTGAGATCCTCGAGATCGACAAGCTCCAAGTGGTCATCCTCAAGTACATAGAGCATGCAGCCTCCGAGGAGCAAGAGGACAACCCAGCCAAGGAAGAAGACCTCCCTAAACAGTAGCTACAGCCAAGAAGACAGCAATCAGCTACAGGACAAAAGAGCAATAGTGTCATCCACTAAATGACAAAATAGGGAAGGGACAAAAGATGTTTTTAAATTGTAAATCTATTTGGGGGTAGGTGAAACCCTATTTTGTAATGAATCTTGGCCACACAATTGTAATGAATCTTGGCCATTCATTTAACTTTTGAGAAACTATAAATAGAGCACTCCCCTCATTTGCAAAAGTGAGAGTTGAGTTGTTGTAAAGGCATGCTGCAAAAATTTATAAGAAATAACATTGACTTGGTGTATTTCCTTGATTTCTTTCATGTCATTTGATTTATTTCTCCAATTTCATATGTTTAGCTTAGATCTCTTTGCTGTTTAGTTAGTTGTTCATGTTATTTGGGTAAATCTTAGGGATGTTGTGTGGTGTTTATGAAAATTCCTGCTTTGTTGATGATCCCTTAGTCCATACTTTTTGCTATTTGCTGAAGGTAGATAGCTGTGCAAAGTTAGCCTGGACTTGATTTAAAGCTGCCCCAAACACTTATCCTTAATTCATGCATGTATGTGTTGGATGAAGGATAAAATATCTGCAGCCCTTAGAAGATAACACAATTCCCATGATACTGTGAAATCCCTAGTTAAGTGAGATATTGTTTTAAGGAATTGTCCATTGCAGGAACTCCATTGTCACTATTCATTGCAAGTTTCAAACTTAGGAACTTTTCTTTCCCTTCGCTCTTTTTCCTTTTTTTAGAAATTGAACAATACCAAGGTTCATTACACATTGTAAAGCCAAATCTAACAACTACACGGAGTCCAAGATTGCTGTTTGAACCTACAGCCAACACATAACTGCCTTTATCCTAAGAACTCCTTCTCGAAGATCCAACTTCATACTTTGTGTCCACACTTTGTATTTTCTGTAAGACCGCCTTGTAATTCCAGCAAATCACATCAAACTACTGAGGTATCTAAGCACTATCATGACCTGACACCCAAGAGACCTTGGGATAGTGTTCTGCAACTCGATTGTGGGAGATTGTCTTTCAAGAGAGGTAGTGCACCTACGCACTGCCTGTGTTGAGAAGTGCATAAAAACACCATCAACAGAACTGGCGCTAGAAGGAGGGCAGTGTTGAAGATACAAAGTTAGAGGATAAAGCGAAGCTGGATCGGATTGGATCATTCTCCCCAGAAAGGTTTCAAAGAATTCTAAGATCAGCACCAAACAAGGGAGAATTTGAATTTGAAGAATTGCAGCCTCCCACGAGGGCAAAGCGAGTACAAGGAAGTAGCTCCGCCTCTTCCTCTTCCTCCATTCCATCCGCCTCCATTTCACCCCCACCTTCATTTGGCTGGCCTTCATCTTCCACCCAACCACCTCAAATAGCATTTGCACATCTTACCTCCGGCAGCCAGGGGTTCGCTCCGCTCCCGGCCCTTTTAGCTCAAAGCACAGTCCAGGTAGCCATAGCTCAAGGGAAGCCCCACATTGTGGTTGTATTGCCAATACAGCCCCAAATCCCTGTTCTCCAACAGTAGGTACCGCCTCCGCCTCCCCCCATGGCTTGGCTTACACATAACCCTTCGCCGATACATTTTGCGGTCTATAATGATATGCCCAATAATCCGGAGGGCTTTTGTTCAAAGTTCCATTCGCGAGACATGCAAAGAACAGCCGAGGAGCATATCAAAATATTCAAAACGACGATTACCGAAATGCAAGTGGACCACGAGGACGTTGCATGTCGCCTCTTTCCACATTCATTGGGAGAAGAGGCCTTCTACTGGTACATCAATCTGCCGAGGGGATCCATCACCTCGTGGAACCTGATGAAGAATGCCTTTCTGTAGAAATACAAGATCCCTGTCAACCCCACGGACCTTTACCAATAGTTCATGTCCATCAGAAGGGAGGTCAACGAACCTATCGGCTCCTTCAATGACCGCTTCCACTGGGCTCACATGAGGCTTCAGGATCCATACGTCCATAATGATGTGGCAGCTCTCCCCGTCTACTACGCGGCCCTGGACAATCTCACGTCAGCCTTGGTGAAAAGGATGCGTCCACCGCCCGCTACCCTACTTGCCCCCTATGCAGAAGCCGTTGTCGCAAGTGTGGACTTGGGACAAAATATCTCCGGTTCGCTGCCCTCTTTGGGGCCCGTCGCCCACTTAATGCAAATTTAGGGGCTTAATCAGGTGTTTTCTCACCAAACTCCTCTCATGAACCAGGTGCCTCAATTGCCTATGGTGCCACATACGGGGCAGCCGTTGAATTATGCGCCTCCCGCGACTTCGTATTTGCAGCCCCAACAGCAGTACAATTATTCCCAGATGGCTCTGCAACAGCAAGCATATTTCAAACAGCCCCAGGCGCCATTATACCTGTCGGGACCAGAATTTCCTCCAGCCTATCAAAATCAGCCGGCGGCTCCGCCCGCTTTTCTCCAAAATCCGGCCCCGTCGCTTGGAGGTGCGGCCGAGAAGGACAAGCTAGAGGAACTAACAGAAATGATTAAGAAGATGTCCACGGAGATGACGCATCTGAAGAACTAGAATAACCAGTTGCAGGCCTCCCAACGTAATTTTCAGGCCAACCTTAACAGGGACAGTCGAGAGTCTCGAGACAATAGGGATGGCAGAGATAATCATGAAGTAGGCACCTCCTCGGGGCAGAATTATGAGGGGGTAGAACTCCAATCAAAGTGCAGAAAGGAGACCCTCACAGAGGTAGAATCGTACATGGAACACCAGGCCCAATAATGGTGGTGTCCCCACGCCATTCGATCAACCGGCAGGTCATGAAAAAACATCCAGCGGTGTATATCTGGCCGAAGCAGCTTTGTCCGGATGGTGCCGACTTCACAAAACCAGTAGGCATTCTGAGTTGGATTGTCCCGAATTCCAGACAGCTGTTGAGATCTTCCAGGTGGAGGTACAAAATGCCGTCAACAATGCCAACTGCAGGGACATCGTCCCATCTGAGCCCTATGACTCCTCCTGTCTGGTGGTCAAACTGGCACCGTTTCCGCGAGGAGACCGCAATGAGCCCAAAGTATCTAAGCTTTGTGTCCACACTTTGTATTTTCTGTAAAACCGCCTTGTGATTCCAACAAATCACATCAAACTACTGAGGTATCTAAGCACTGTCATGACCTGACACCCGAGAGACCTTGGGATAGTGTTCTGCAACTCGATTGTGCGAGATTGTCTTTCAAGAGAGGTAGTGCACCTACGCACTGCCTGTGTTGAGAAGTGCATAAAAACACCATCAACAGACCCCACAATCAATAAACATATTTTTCATCTCCGCATTTGACAAAAATACACCTTTTTGACTTTGCATCTAGTTTTGTTCTTTTTTCTTTGGAATGTGAACAAATGCTTCACACCTAATCACTTGCAAGTGATTGTAAGAAATTCTCTTTTCCACCCACTCCTTAGGAATTTCAAAATCCAATCAAGAAGGTGGACTTTGATTAATTAAATATATTATTTTATTGACAACCTCTGCCCAAAATTCTTTTGCCAAACTAGCAATTGTGAGCATGCTTCATACTCTTTCCAAAATAGTCTTATTCATTCTCTCAATTGCATCATTCTCTTGAGGTGTAAAAGGAACAATTTTAATCTTTTAGTGTCATTTTCTAAACAAAATTGATCAAACTCTATAGAGAAAAATTCACCACTATTATCTTTTTTCAAGCACTTAATTTTGTTTCCAGTTTGATTTTCTAAATGTGCTTTAAAATTTTTAGACATGCTAAGAACTTCATATTTTCATTTCAATATATAAAACCAAACCTTTCTAGTGCAAACTTCCAAAAATTTGGCACAAAGAATGGACCTGCCAATAGAATTTATTGCTGTGGTACCAAATACATCGGAGTGCACTAACTCCAAAGGTTGTGTCTTCTTGTCATGTACTTTGGTGAAAAATCTGGTCCTCTTTTGTTTGTCACATATTCAATGCTCACTCAACTCTAAATCCACAGATTTCAGCCTCAAAAGCTGATCCTTTTTGTGGGAAGTCTCAAGGCGCTATTTGCTTATGTGTCTGAGTCTTTTATGCCAAAGTTTGGTGCCACTATTTGCAACTGCCATTGCAACTTCTGCTTTAGCTTGACTTTCTAGCACATATAAAGTGTCAGATTTTCTACCTCTAGCAATCACCAAATCTCCTTTGGTTACCTTTCATTTACTTGATTCAAAAGTGATGATGCAACTTTGAGCATCCAATTGCTTAGTTGAAATACAATTTCTTTCGAGTTGAGCGACATGTCTAACATCCCTTAGCTGCCAACTATTTCCATTTTTTAATTTCAACAAAACATCTTCTTTATCAATAATATTACAAGTTTTATCATCACCAAGATAAACATTACCAAGATTACCTTCTTGATAATTCTTAGAAAACTGCCTACATGAAGAGGCATGAAATGATGCTCTAAACTCAAGTTCCCAAACATTTGTTGTAGCTTCTCGAATGAACAAACAAGAGCACCTATGTCCTCTTCATATGTAGCATTCACTTCATTTTCCTTTAGATGATTTTCAGTCTTCTTGAATGACTAACAATTTATTTTGATGTGGCCTTGCTTGCCATAATAATGAAAACCACTATTTCTACCTCTTGAATTCAATCTCTTATCAGACTTTGATTTTCCTTTCTGGTAATGCTTTCAGCTCTCTTTTGATCTTCCCCTATAGTCGGTTATCAAAGTGTCCCTGATGAAGTTCCTTGATTCTTCCTCCTCATATCCTCACTGAGAAGAGTTCCAACAACATCATCAAATTTTAATACACTTCCTTTCTTGTTGGACACTAATTTTCTGATAGCCACAACTCCTTCCCAACTATGGGATAGAGAGCACAATAGAAAAATGAATCAAACATCACAAATAGAGCAGATAAAAACAAATCACACACATACTAAATGACACATAGATTAGGTGGTTTGCCAATATGGCTACATCCACAAGAAAGGCTGGCATAATATCTTTATTGTAGAACCAAAAAAAAAGTACAAGCTCTTCATTTGTTGCATATTACAATTAACAATTTCCAATATATAGAATTGATTTGGAGAATGGAGAAATTAAAGAGGCATGGAATGTGAAGGGGTAGAGTCTGTTGGACTTCGCATACATAACACCACTCTTGCCTACCATACATAGGAGTTTTTTAATTTTCTATTTGACTGTTGAGTGGGAATCCATCATATTTTGCATATCTTCAAAAAGAGAAGATTTTTTTTTGTTTTCACAAAAGAAAAAAGCCATTGTGAGAGTTTGGGAATCTCAGAAAATAAATAGAGGAAAATGTGGTCTTGACTACAAGGGTTTTGTTGGATTTATATCCCAAAATATTCTAAACCGATAAAATTTGTATTGGGGAGACACATGAATAAATGTCATGTAGATTTTACATTTGTTGATGATTCTTGTGAAGTTCAAAAATTTAAGCAACTAAAAGCAATATGTACTAAGAACAATAAAGTTCAAATTTGTTCCCATTGTGGGCATCAAGGTCATCTTTCTAGTAATTTCTTTAACCTACGTCCTTGTACATCATGTGGTTTGCATACTCATTTTGTGAAACATTATTATCTACTAGATCCACCTTCAAAGTCTATGAGGCATATGTATTTTGGCTGGATAGATCATTCCAAGTGGATATCCAAGGTTGATTTGTTAACCAAATCTTATAAGAGAGTTCTATTATCACTAAAATATGCAGCCTTGCTGAGTGTAGAACTCAGTTACCTTGTGAAACATGGGAATTTTTGTGCTTGCAGAGCTAAAAACACAAGAACTAACTAACTCAAAAAGGTAGCCTAAGGGTCCTCTATCTCATCCCTAGCATAGGAGAGCATCTAGGGACTAAATTTGACCAAGTTACAATGCTAAAAAAATGGGCCAACCTCCTTTGCACGCCGAAATTTTTTTTTGTTTGACTTGGTCTCTTCAAGCTCCTGATTTTGTGCTCCAACTGGTGATGAGGTTCCTGAATCCTTGGAAGATGTTTGAACTACCCCCGTAATGCTTGCAAACTGCCCTTGAAAATCTCTACTTGCTAGCATTGTCACCATCTGACCTCAACTGCTCAATAACTCCCTCCTAGATGCTTGCATGATTCCTTGATTGCTCTTCAAGGCCACCAAACTGTCCAACCTTCCTTGAACTGTCTTGACTTAATCTCCAAATTCATATGGCATATGAAAAAGTTTCGGGAATGGTTAAATGCCTTAGGAGGGCATAGGAGACTCCTCAAGACTTGTGCAACAGAAACTATCTTATGGTCACTATCTTGACTGTGTTCAAGTCCATTATTGTTGACTTGTGATCAATCATTTCTCTGTCACACTATGATCATAGATTTTATTTTGGCTGCCCCTTTTAGTGAAAAAGGTTGTTCTGTACTTCCATTTCTTTGAATCACTGCTCATGACCTTATATGGACTGTACTGTCCATTGAACTCTCATTCCATCAATTGTCATTTACTAACAGTCCTTTGACCTATGGATTAAACTTCAATATTGCCCCTTCACAAGATGTTATTTGTTTGATCATACTGCCCTTAGCCTCCTACTGTTACTTTAACTATCTTAACAGGTCTGTGGTTGAATGTACTTTGTTCATCATTTGTTCTACTCTGATGATCTGATCCGTGACTGTTTGTTCATGACTATGGTTGGAACATGCCATTGCACTTTTATCTTTCTAACCATTCTTTGTGATTGTTTTGGATTAAGGAATTATTATAATGAGTCTCCCTCAAATATGATAGGACTGTTCTAAAATGACAACTTCATTATCACTTCATTTTAACTATTTCTAGGACTGTCCTCTACCATCTTATCTTGATAGGTTTACCTTTAGCACTGCCCTTTTCAGTCAACACTGTCATCTATCATCACTGTACTCTATGACTTTTACCCTTGTTTGCTTCAAAGCCCGCAGATGTTCTTCTAACTGTTACTTCTTAGCATGACCTCTATCATACTGTACTGTGCTCTACTCTTCTTAAATCTGCTCTAACCTTTCATGCCAGGACCGTCATTTGGTCTTCTTCATATTGCCTTTTACTAGGACTGTTCTTTTATTACTGTCCTTTTGGAGGTTATTATGGTCTTCTTCATGACTGTACCGCCATAACTTTCACTTGACTCTCGTCTCATTTAAAAGAGCAAGAATATCTCCTAATACTTCCCTCTCTTGCAACTTTATCCATTTTTCTCATGCATCAGTCCACTAGAGAAGAAGGGGTCTTCATTGTGCATATTCTTTTGTATACCTGTAGGTTTCCTTAGCTATGTCATATGAAATCTTGGCCCGTGATCAACACAATTGGACTGCTCCTTATCACAGTCCATACATTCACAGTCATACATGACTTTCACAGATCACAGTCCTTATCATAGTCATTGAGAGATCACAATACAAAAGTCTTCATCACAGTCACACATGAATTTCACAGATCACAGACCTTATCATAGTCATTGAGAGATCACAATACAAAAGTATTCATCACAGTCATTAGGACTGCCAACAAGATCACAGTCCTAGTACACTGTCAGTGTCACTTTCACAAAGTCCTTATTATAGTCATTAATCACAAATCACAGTCTTCATTACAATTACTGTCCTTTATCCTCCTTGACTGTGAATTCTTGCATTATCTTTGCTCCTATTCTCTGCCCTCTGCTCATGTATTGGTATGCATCTTTTGTGACTCTCTCCAACATTGTTTTCACTATCCTTAACATCGTTTGAATCTTCATAATGTCTCATTTTGCTAGTGCCCCATGACCACTTTCATAAATGATAAATCACAGTTATAAAGTCATAGTACGATAATATAGACTATCAAGGACTGTTGACATGAGATCTTGATTACAGTCATAAAGACTGTTAAGGACAAGGTCACAGTTACAGTCATTAGACTGTCATGGATTCAACTCTTAAGAATTCAAACACAGTCCATGGAATGTGTGTTGAACACACTAGAATACTAAGAGGGGGGTAGGGGAGTGAATTAGTACGCTTTAAAAATTCAATCCCAATTAACTACTACCGATGCTGAGTTAAACCAATTAAGTATTCACCTACTTAATCAAAACATGAAAGAAGATAAAACATTCACACAAGAACACAGATGCCACCAGATTTACGTGAAAAACTCCACAAGGGAAAAACCACAATGAGAAATGCTACAAAGAGCTACTGTACTAATCCAACCTCACAAGTAAATAACAGTTTACAATTTGGTTTTGAGCTACAACCCAAGGAAGCAACTAGTCCCTAACTTTGTTTTAGGGGCTAGAACCCAAGGAAGCTACTACTCCCTAATTGAAAAAGCAACAACTGAAATATGACTGGTTTATGGCTTCAACCACTAATAGTTGTCAATTTTGCTTATTAGATCTATAGCGGATCTTGTCACACTCTGCTCATGCACTCATACATCTTCACACATCTCCATTACACTTTTCTCATCTTTAATGTTCAATATATATCATCTGCATGCTTTGCAATTCCAAATTCAGTCGGCTACAAACAAGAAATTATGAAACTTGTAACATATCGACCTACATCTTCATAAGCAATATACAAAAATAATTAAACATTATTTACATTTCTTCCTAGGATCATTGCCATTATTATAATGAGGTTTATTATTATAATGTTGTTTAGAATTAGACTTAAAATTTTTCTTATGATTAGACAAAAAGGCATGTTCATTAGACTTAAGAGTACCAAACTGAATTAACTTAGCCTCTTCTTGTCTTAATAAATCATGAAAAATATCATAAGTTAATTGAGTAGCTAAAGAAGGAATAGTTAATTGAGCATGAGTATTAGTAATGAATTGCTGAAATTGTTTAGGAAGACACTTTTTAAGAATAAAATGAATTAATCTAAGATTGTCTAATTTAACTCCTAAACCATTCAATTGATTATTTAAAGCATCAAATTTCAATAAAAATTCATCTATAGATTTAAAATTAGAATACCTCAAATCTTTAAGTTGATCTTGAATTTGAATTTGAATTTTATCCATTTGTAATATTATAAATTGTTTTGAGTTTGTCCCATGCTTCATAGGCAGTTGTACATGTCCCAATGTGAACATAAAGTTCGGGTAACATGGAGATACCTATGAGGCCAAGGGCTTTTTCATTTTTAAGATTCCATTTTTCGATTTCATCTTTGGATGCAAACTAACTAGGTTTCAATTTGGGATCCGTAGCAGCATCCAAAAGATGTTTAAAACAAAAAATAAAAGAGATATTTGTTTCCCAAGAATGATAGTTAGAACTAGTTAATTTAATTTTAGGAATCAAAGTTGACATGATTGCAATAAAAAATAATTCACAACTTTCTTGATAGAAATAATAACTATTGTAAATATTTGCTTTTAAAAAAAAACTTTTGATTGAAAAACTAATATAAATTTTGTATTAAACAAGTTAAACAAATTTATCTAATGTTAAAATATTTGATTAAAAAATAAAAATATCTTGTTTGATTGAATTAAATCTAAAAAAATCTCTATTTACTTATTTTGTATTAAAATATAACAAACTATTATTTTGAAAGTAGTTAAAAAAGAGTTAAATTTTAAAAAATTAATATTAATAATATAATATTAATATTTAAAAAGATATATATAAAGAATAAATAAATTTGATTTGTTTATTAAAACATACTAATCTTTACATATTAGAAAAAATAAAACAAGCTTTTATACATGAAAGCATTTAAAAAGATTATTTTTAATAAAATCTTAAAAAATAATTACTACACGAGAAATAAGAAAATACTTAAATTGAACTTGGTTTTAAAAAATATTTATAAAACTATCGAATCTTTGCATAGAATAATAAAAACTTTTGTGAATGCTTCAAAAGTGAGTGAAGAAAGAATTTTAAAAGAGAATCAAAAGCACAATTTTGGGCGGGTAAAGCAAAGGAGAGGTGGGTTGAAAGGATTTTAAATGAAGAATTATGAAGTCATGAAGTAGGGCAGGTAAGAATGAACAGAGACTAGCCTCACACAGACCTGCAAAGAATCCTTCAACGGTTTGTTTTATTATTGTTTATTTTGATAAAAAAAATATAAAACTCTTAAAAAGTTTTGATTTATTTTTACTTTTAAATACTATGTATATTAAAAAGAAGGGTTTGGATTATAAAAGGTAGATTTAATTTAAAATTTGATTTTAGATTTATTAAAGAATGAATCTGAGTTAAAACATGGCTAGAGCCCAAAAAAAAATGATTTTTTAAGAAACTTGTACATGCAAATTTGAATGTAGAAATAATAGATTTTTCCAAATTTAAACTAATATTTAGAAAAATGCTTAGAAAACTTAAGATAAAAAACTTGCACAAAAGTTTAAAAAACTATGAATTGAAATTTGAAAAACAAGATAAACCCTTATTGGGTTTTCTAAAAAAACTTGATGAAAAAACTTGTAGATTAAAAAATTATTTGAAAGCTATAACAACTACAGAAACCTGCACAGATTAGAAATTTGAAAAAATTAGAAATAATTAGATAAGAAATCTTGCTTAAGGGTTAAAAAAATATTATAAACAAGAAGCAAGATTAGACTTTTGACTCTTCTCTTTTTCTTTTTGAGTTCCTCCAATGGTGTGCTTAAAAATTGGTAAACCTTCAACAATATAGCTCACAAGATTAGTAATACCAAGCTCTGATACCATGAAAGGAAATAGAAAAGAGCAATGGAAAGTACTTATGAATGAGCAATTGTTTGAAGGAAAGAGATTACCAAATAGATTGAAGTAGCCAAACCAAGCATCACTAAAGCAAGAGAGACACAAGAATTTGTTAAGGGGAAAAAACAAGAAAAAACCCCAATATTATGAATGGAGGAAAAATTCCTAAAGAATAATACAAAGAGAGAGAGAGCTTTAGCCTTAGCTTGCTTGCTTGAATCTTGAAGAATGAGAGGAGACACACCTCAATAAGTAGAGGTGAGAAGGAGTTGTGAGAAGGAGTTATAATGTAACTCCCAACTCAATGAATGCCACCATTCATCTATGTGTGTGCAAAGTGTCACCACTTAAGGAGGTGGCTACAAATATTCCTTAATAAAGGAATTAAAAATAAGCCATCCTCACACATGTGTGAGATGACAAAAAAAGACAAAAGACTTGTAGAGATTCCTTTGGAATATTCCTACAAGTTAATAAATAATTACAATTAAAGAATAACCTTTACCAAGTAAAGATTAATCTTCTAACACCAAGGATTGGAGATTTAACTTTTGATTGACATATAGGTAAGTAATCTTCTTCAATTTATTTAAAAATTGAGTAGTGTTCATGACTATCTTTTGCATTCAACAGTTCAGCTATCAACCAATTGCTACTTAATGATATCAAGTTTCCACAATCTATATTGTAGTTCAACAATCTATAAGAAAAAAAAATGTTTCAGATCACACTCCATGATCCATAATCAGAATGAAAGAGAACAAGAGGAAAAGAAAAACAACTTATGTTTGAATAATAACATATAAGTGAAATCTGTCTCCTAGAACTTTAACCTTCTTTGACTACAATATTCAACATTGATATTTATTTCATTGAATGGTCTTGCTTTCTTACTTAAACCAAGATAAAACAACAAGAAAATAAATAAATTTCACTAATAATAAAATCAATCAGATGTAGATGCTTAATGCATAGCCCAACCAAGTGTTTATATAGAGGAAACTCCACATATCACATTTTATGCTAAATCATTATTATCAAAAGAACAAGAGCTCCTAGCCGCCTTATGCAAACATGCCCATGCTTGATCCAAAAATTGTGGTCCACCATCTAGTAGTCTACCCTGAGGCGAAGCTCACCGGACAAAAGCTTAGAAAAATGAATCCTCAAATAGCCTTGTTGGTTAAAATGGAATTAAAGTTCAAGCTACTTGATGCAAGGTTTATACAACCGATCGACTATCCAGAATGGGTGTCAAACTTGGTGCTTGTCTCAAAGCCCACTAGGGGCATCCATATTTGCCCAAATTTTAGGGATCTAAACAAGGCATGTCTCAAAGACAACTTCTCACTTTCCAACATTGATATGATTATAGATATGATAGTGGGACATGAGATGCTCTCATTGATGGACGAATTCTCCTGGTATAACCAAATCATGATAGCCAAAGAAGATCAACATAAAACAAATTTTACTTGTCCATGGGGGAAATATTGTTGGAACATGATGTTGTTTGGCATAAAAAATGCTGGAGCAACATATCAGAGGACCATGACCTTAATATTTCATGACATGATCCATAAGACTATGGAAGATTATGTTGACAACATATTGGAAAAATCCAGAAAGAGAAGAGACCACATAGTAGCATTAAGTGCCATCCTTGACAGACTGGAGGAATACAAGGTCCACCTTAATCCAAAGAAGTGTGTCTTAGGCATACAATTAGGAAAGTTGTTGGGATACATCATGTCCATGAGAGGGATCGAAATAGATCTCGCTAAAGTAAAGGAAATCCTCAAAATGGAGGCACCTAAGACTTTGAAGTAGCTAAGAGGCCTACAAGGCGGGCTCTAGTCAATCTGTTGGTTCATAACTTAGCTAGTGGACAAGTCAATCCCATATTATCACCTACTTCACAAGGGGGTAGCGTACAAATGGGATGAGAAGTGTGATGAAGCCTTTAAAAAAATCAAAGAGTATTTACTCACACCTCTAGTGCTTATGCCACTAATCCAAGGAAAACCGCTAATCCTCTACATATCAACAACAGTAGCAGCTCTCGGCGCTCTCCTAGCTCAACATGATGAAAAAGGAATAGAGAGGGTCATTTATTACATTAGCCGAACCATTGTAGGACATGAGTTAAATTATTCATTCATCAAAAAAATTTGTCTAGCAGCGGCGTTAACCTCACAAAAGTTTAGACACTACATGTTAGCACATAAAATCAAACTCATTGCCAAGATCAACCCACTCAAATACTTGTTTTCCAAAGTAATTATCACATGAAGGATGGCCAAGTGGGTCATGATCCTATTAGAATATGACATCAAATATGTAGAGTAGAAGGCTATCAAGGGACAAGTGATCCTAGACCAACTGGCGAAAGCACCAATGTAATTAGAGAATCTACTAATTTTAGAGTTCCTTGATGAATCCATCTTCAACTTGAACATGACAGACCATTGGAAGTTGCACTTTGATCATTCCTACACATAGCATGGATCGAGAGTCAGGGTCTTTTTCATAACTCCATAGGGAGATTGCATACCAAGGTCCTACAAGTTGGCATTTCCCTGCACAAACAATATCATAGAATATGAGGTTCTAATCATAGGAATCAGAATAGAAGTGTAGTGGAATATCATGGATCTCAAGGTATATGGGGATTCACAACTAATAATCAATCAAGTGAATGATGAGTACCAAATTAAGGATGACAAGCTAACTCCATACAAGAAATTGGTGGAAATTCTTAAGGAGTCCTTCATTGAGATCATATTAGAGCAAATACCTAGAGCAAACAACAAAGCGACAGATGCCATGGTGACAATTGGATCCCTACTGAACATCCCTCGCAATTTCCCAAAACATGAATTTCTAGTATCAAGGAGCTTCTTGTTCCTGCATTCAAGGTACCAGAGTCAATTTGTGTATGAAATCATTGGCCCCAGTGATCCCTACTATCATGATATATACACCTACATATGAATAGGAGTCTTGCCTATTGACTTACCCATGAGTTTAAAAAGAACCTTTGTCAAAAATTACTCACTTCCTTATCCTAGGAAATACCCTTTACTATAAGAGTGTAGAGGGAACCCTATTATGGTGTCTAAATGTTTAGGAGGCCATGACTTCCTTAACTAAAGTACATAATGACATATGTGGTTTGCATTCGATTGGTATGACCTTGGCTAAGAAATTGTTGAGGACAAGGTATTATTGGCCCACAATGGAAAGAGAAGCACATGAATATGTCAAAAAATGCCTGCGGTGTTAGTAGCATGGGGATCTCATCCATGCTCCAACTCAAGAACTTCACCCCATCATCACACCATGGCCCTTTTCGCAGTGGGGGCTTGATCTCGTGGGAAAAATCACGCCCACCTCATCCAATGGCCACAAGTTTATCATTAGTGCCACTAAGTACTTCACAAAGTAGGTGGAAGCCATACCAATGACCTACATAACTAGAAAATAGATATCTAAGTTCATCCTAAACTACCTAATATGTTGCTACGGTGTCCCACAAGCTATTATCTCAAATAATGAGATACCATTCAAGAATTAAGATGTCTGTGACCTATACAAAAAATTGAAAATCCAACATCACTTCTCCACTCATATTATCCCCAAGGAAATGACCAAGTTGAGGCTACAAACAAGACCATTATGAAAATCCTCAAGAAAATGGTCAATGAAGCTAGTTGTGATTGACATCTCCAATTAAATCTCGCCCTCTGGGCCTATCGAACCATTATTTGCACACTGATAAGTGCCACTCCCTTTTCCCTAGTCTATGGATTAGAAGCCATATTACCCATCGAGATCGAGCTCCTATCACTGAGAATATCACTATAGAATCTCATCATGGAGGAGGAATATCAGGTGTCAAGATTGAATGAGCTGGAACTGCTAGATGAACAATGAATGGAAGCATTGAACCACTTGCAAGTGTATTAGAATTGACTTAAGTGGAACTATAATAAGAAGATCAAGATCAGGACCTTCTAGGTCAAACAACTTGTGATAAAGGAAAACTAGAAGAACGTACCTAATCCAGACAAAAAAGGAAAATTTGAACTCAATTGGTTGGACCATTCATCATCACAACAAGTTACAAGTCAAGGGCATATCAATTATCAACACTAGAAAGTGAGCCTCTATAGGAGCCTATGAACAACTCCCATCTTAAGAAGTTTTATGCCTAAATCTTTCAAGTTATAGAACCAAAAATACAAAAAAAATTAGAAAATGTCTTGAAAAATGGTTACCCCGATGAAAACCTTGCAAATAGGTATCATGGTGACAACAAAAAAATTGAAAAAAGGATAAAAAACAATAAAGAGAAAAATTGTCCTTTGGTGAAAATTACTTCGGTGGCACTTTGGGCAAGTACCTTGGTGGAAACCTGGCAAATAGGTGCCTTGTGTAAATAAGCACTTTCCATCCATTAGGATCTTCATGACTCATTTTGCACCATCCATCCATTATGCTTCCATCATCCATCACATTCCATAGCTTCATCCATCACCCATATGCATCTACATCATAGCTTGATCCTATGTTCATGTCATGATCCCTTCTAGTACTACTTAGCCCATTCTTAAGGTCAATTTTTCCTGCCTCTATTGGAGTAGTCTATTGCATCGTGCTAGGGGCGTGTTCTGATTGGATTGGATTCATGTATGTTCTTAAGGTCCCCAAAATTAAAAAATTCAAAAAAAATAGAAATAAAAAAATCCAAAAACATTCATAAAACCAAGAAAACCAAAAACATTCAAAACATATCAAAATCCTTAAGAACATACATGAATGTAGTATTGTGTACACTACAAATATTGGATAAATAAAAATTGACAAAGACATTCAAATAACAATTCAAACAAGTATTGTAACAACATGAAAATATATCACTTGATGACTTCACTTAAGTTGATAGTTAGAGTGGTCACATATGACACTTGTTATGAATGTATATGTCATAATAATTATTGCACATATCAACATTTTTAAGATGTAAAATTTATCTACTCTCAAAATTGAAAAGTCTTAGAAGTCTTCTTCAATGTCCTTATCCTTGTCCTTTGAATTTTTTTTGGTTTCTCTATTTTGTAACTTGGAATGAATAGTTCGTTATAATCCATAGTCAACCTATTGGTAGGTAGCGTTTATGTGACATGTTCAATCGCATGGTCATCAACAATGTCAATAAATGGTCGACCATAAACCTTCAAGTTGTATGTACAACAAAGCAAAAGGTGTGGGTAACAATGAGGACAGTAAAGTAGGACTAAATTTACAAACTCCATTTGATTGTCACTCTCAAGTACATTGCAATACCATGTTCATGCATCCATTTCGACTCTAATATTCCTATTAATACAATTATCTTTGTCAAATTGAAACCTCATCCATACCAGTATGACTTATCATTCATAAAAGTTAAAAGTGTTAATTCTTGACATGATATATTTGATTTTACAAACACTTGCAATTTTTCATTCTGGTTAGTTGAAATAGATAACACTCTGCATGGCAACAAAAAAATTATGAGTTTTCTATTATTATACATTCTACATAATCATATCAAATATAGTTGAACTTGAATTTAAAAAATCAAATACAAATTCACTTACCTTTTTCACTTAACTTCTATGATAAACACCATATTTTGTTGATTTTTTTTTCCTTCTATCATGCCATGCACTCTATGAATTCCCTCCAGCTCAATCATTATTTTAAGAAATTGTTGAAGCAACTCAATTGATCTTCAACCATACAATAAATAGGCCTGCAAAAACATAAGGAAAAGTAATGGGAAAAATGAAAAGAAATCACAAGAAACTTCAAATAGATTTCAGCCCATATATCATCCTTAGGCGTGTAATGTAATATTTATAAGAAAAGAAAACTTCTTGCAATTTATAAAGCATTTTTTCAAAAAGTTCAAGCGCCTTGTCTATGCATAATAATAATGGTTATTATTTTGTTAGTTTGATGATTGAAGAGAATGATTTTATGACATAAAAAGCTTATAATATTTTTCCCTCGTCCTCCTCTATTGTCTTATCTTTCCCTAGTGACATGTATTCTAATCATGTAGGTTCAGTAAAATAAAATCACTTTTTCTAGTTTTTACAAGGATTGAGATGCAGTCCATGTTCCTATAATGAAGTTTCCCAGTGACTGTGAAATGATGTGAAACTGTAGAAAGGATATAAATGCATTTATGCATGCATATTTATAGAAAATACAAAGACAGTTTCATACGACTATACAAAGTGACTATGAAATGATGTGAAACTGTAGAAAGGATATAAATGCATTTATGCATGCATATTTATAGAAAATACAAAGACACTTTCATACGACTATACAAATACAATATGAACTGCACATCGCCTGCGGAAAAATTTAAACCAGTGTACAAAAACCATATTTAATATTTTTGATCTATGCGAACATTGCAATAAGACCTCAATTGTTTTATCCAACAGTTTTAAAGATAAATATTAATTTTTATTTATTTTTCAATAAATAATATACATCCTGTAATTGTTGGCATTAGGAAAACAGCAAATAAAAACAAAAACTTATAATTGGTTGCATGGTTCACAAAATTAATTACAAATTAAAGTGTTTTGAACACAATAGTACCTGCTTAAAAGGCAGGCACTAATAAGATAGTAGCAGCTATTCTAATTTCTAAAACGCAAGTGTCTTCTTAACTAGTGAAGCTGTTATGCTCTAGAAATGCAAAGCCAAGACCATATATTTTTGTCCTTAGATGAAAAAAAATTGCACAGGTACACTTAGCTTGAAGTATGATAAGCAGAGGACTAAAACACATTTCTGAGTCCAACTAAGAGAAAACTAGGAACTTGTTTACCCTTGACATGTGAGCATGAAACACGCAAGGTTGTAACAAAAATTTGATCATTCATCAACACAATCAGAAGCACCAGTCACACTTGAGAAATTAGTCCAAAATAGTCCAGGATTGTAATGACTTGGGTTGGGGAAATTGTTGATGGGGAATATTTATTTCTGGTAAACATAAGTACAGTTAACCGAGGGAAGGAATGACTCCCAACAAAGCAATGAAATTTTCTGAATTTGTTGATATCGGCATGTACATTTTATCTTTGCCTCAGTTCTCTTACTGCTTGTGTTTTAGTCTAAGTTTACAGAAACAAAAAGCCTGGGACTCTGTATTTTTCTGATGGTCAAAACATCATAAGAGATTTGCTTATATTTGGTGTTAAGAATAGTCTAGAAACATGCTGCACAGGTCGATTAATCCTTTCATACAACAGATTTTCCACATACCAATGATGAAATTACGCATTCTTGCAGAGCAGTCTGCTCTGTTTTTATAATGTTCAATTGACCAATCTTATGTCTCATGGAGAGAAATCAAATAAAACAATATAATAAAAACATGGAAAAATATATATATATATTTATAGTCTCTCTAACAATGCAACTGTCCAAAATAATAAAAGTAGTCACTATCCAACTATAACAATATATGTCTGGAAAGTGTCGGTTCATTCGGAACATACCTCTGGAAATCCTTGCCTTGAAGTACTTGTATCCATTTCCAGGCAAACTTCAACGAAACAAGGTCATACATTAACAATGCGTCGTATGCAATTTAGCAAGTGGAACCTCAAAGTCGAATGGAGCTTGCTAGATGGATGCAAAAAAATGCATGAAACGATGAAATGATGTACTCCCACATGTTCAATGGATGGTAGAATTTCTTTTTGAATTTGCACCAAGATTTTGGGCAGCTTTCCATTTCGATTTACGTAATCTTCGCCGAGACCTTAGGTGGAGAAAAAGAAAGAACACATGGCATAGAAGATCCAAATATGCCCGCCTCTATGCATGCCGTAACAAAAAGACTGAAAAGAAAAATATAAAGTTATAGTCTCTGGAACCATGGAACTGCCCAAAATAATAAAATCAGTCACCATCTAACACAATTAAAAAAACTGTACCAGAGCTAAAACAGGGGATAACACGAAAAACAATGCAAAAAAAACAGAAGAAAACAGTGTTAAATGTATGCAGCTTCCCACCTGGTTGCTGCATTTTGGGACATTTTCATCTTGAAACATTGACATTTCTAGAGCATTTCATTACACCCCCGTTTCTTAACCACACGCTCAGAACAAAAATGCAGCTGCGCCAAATGAATTGCTTGAAGATTAAAGGATTCGCCCTTTGGATTATGTAGTGTTTCTTCTTAAAAGGCAAGCAACGCATCACCTTTTTCCCAAATTTCTCCATTTGCAAGAGAAGAAGCCGAAGCAATCTGATCGCTCTGTTCACGGCTTAAACGCACTCTCACATCTTTAAAACGAAAATGGCATTCATTACAAACTCTTTGATCTTCCTCACGGTCATACTGCCGTCCAGAATAGAAATCGCCAGATGGTCTATTTGGCAGTTTTATTGATTTTAGACCGTATATTACGGACGCGGCTCATCTCCCAAAACAACATACGTAAAAACGCCCTAAAAGCGTAACATGCCATCATATGTAGGGCCCATCAAGGAAGGGGGCGGACAGTAAGCGGTAATGATGGAAGACGACAGAAACTGCAAGAACAGCGCAAGGTTTTGCCACCACATTTAATTTTTCAATGTATTATAGTATTTAAATTTATTATATGTTTATAATGGGGAGAAGCTAATCACCCGACAAAAACACTTATGTATAGACATTATAGTGTAGTTTAGTTTAGGGAAAAAAAAATCTAGATTAGCAGATTAGAGCATAAAATAAGATAACCCAAAAGCAAACAATGAAATATAAAGAAGTAACAATACAAAAATAAGGAAAAGGTTTACCGAATGTCTTCAATCTTTCCATTGCATCTTCTTTATTCGCTGCAATATTGTGTTTGTCGGATTTGTGATGAGCAGCGTATGACTATGCAAATGTGCTAAGCAAATGTTAAACGATTCTATCAAAGTGCGACACAATGCAACTAAGCAACTATGAAGTAAGCCTATGAAATGCCAAAATGTCAAGATACCAAGAGACGTAGATTGGTTAAGGCGTAAATTGCATAAGATTAAGAGATGTGCAAATGAGACCAAAATTGCCATTTTATAGAAAAGTCAATTTTTGGTGAATGGCCAAGATTGAAGATTGACAAATGCCCTAAGATCAATGGTTAAAATCGAATGTGACAACCCACAATTAGGGTTAGGGCAACATTAAAGTAAATTTGAAATGAATGGTCAATGTTTGATTTTAGAAAATCAAATCAAGGGACAAAATTGCATGTGACAAAGAAATAAGAATGGCACAAAAAAAAAGAAAGTTTGGAAAATCAAATAATAATAGAAATTATTTGATTTAAGAGGGAAAATTGCTATTTTGAATTAAAAATTAATTCAATTCAAAAGATGGGGCTATGTGAAAATAAATAATAAATTTCTAATTATTTACGAAGAGAGGGAAAATCAGAAAAATTAGGAGAATGTCAAAGTGGAGAATATTTAAAGACATTTAGACATTAATGACATATTTAAATAAATAAATAAAATTTACTTATTTAAATAATCAGGAGGAAATAATGGACAAATGATATTTAATCATAGAAAAATATTAGAGAGTAAGTGATGTATTTAAATAAATAAATAATCAAAATGAATAAAAGATAAGAATTGATTAAATAATTATGAATTATTTAATTAATAGTTGAATTGGACCATAGGACATGATTAAATATTTTAATTATGCTAGGAAGAAATATGGAGAAAATAAAACTTGCAGACTTAGGTCAGTTTTATGTGTCTACATTTTGCCCCTCTTTGTCATAATGCAGCTTGTCTGACAAAGAAAATTCAGTCAGAAACATATCCTAGTGAAGGTACGGAGTATTTATTCCCCCTCGGAATTTTTTTCAAATTTTACTCCGGCTACAAGAAAATTTGGAAAGTGTTTGAAAAATTTAATTTGACAATCAAAAAATCATTGGTGCCATCGGGTTCATATTTCGAGGTGTTTAAAGCAGCCAAAAGGCTGGTCAAAAGAGCCTCCAATAATAAAATTTCGAAGAAAATCCCACTTTTAGCCTATAAATAGGTTCAAAATGGGTAAAAAGTCAATTCATTTTCACTTTTACCTTTGGAAATTTGAGAGCTCAGAGAGAGGAGACTTCGGCGAAGATGGTGATTCCAGTGTCTGAGCACCACAGTTACATTGTTCAGACTTTCAAACGATCAGAGGGCACAGACGCATTTGTAAGTATGCCCTACCCACTTCGCCATTTCATCGTTTTATGGGCATTTTTAGGGCTATAAGTTAGGGTAACAAATGCGTTGCTACGCATTCACGTTTGCATAAGCCGCATTCATATTTGCATTCGACGCATTTGATGTGTCACAATGCAAACATAAAGGGTCTGTTCAAGAGTGACGCATTTGCAAGTTTGTAACACACAATCGTCGTTTTGCAACGCAAGTGATAGTTAGAGTGAGGCAGTCATTTTGTCACAATGCAAACGAAAGGGCATTCAACGCAACTGATTTGATAATGACGCATATGCTAGCGGAAGCAACACACGTGCTAATGAATAACACATTTGTGAGCTCATGTGACACAAACGTTTTTTCGTGATGCATATGAAGAGTCGAGCAACGCTATTGACTTAGCGCGACACATTTGACTAAGGTTGACTTAGTTTTAAACACAATTTTTGCTTCTTTTTTATTAGATAGATGGCAACAATGATGCTTTAATGATGTGCTAACTCTCATTTCTGCATTTGCAGAAACAAATATCACCCATCTACACATGCGAGTTCAGGCCTTCGACCTATGCATTTCGGGATCAGCTGCGAGACAGAGAGCATAGCCGATTGATGCGACTTGGATTATACTATGTGACCTATATGCCCATTGTTTGGGCAAATATGGGAATTTTGAGAGCATTGCCCAAGAGATAGCATTCAGAGACATGTTCCTTCCACTTGCCGACGGGAGAGGCCACTATAACGTTGGAGGATGTTCATTGGATTTTGTGCCTTCCGATCCAAGGGGAGCAAGTTGTCTATGATCCACATGCAGGGCATCAGGTTATTATCCAGTTTTATGAGGTTGATGATGGTTCAAGACTAGGCATCAAGGGGTACGAGATTCGGTGCAAGTTCATGGTAGAGCATTATCCTCAATGGGATGCGATGTTATGCACATTGATTACGGCTGTCTTGACTCCAAATTTTTGTGGACACGAGTTCCCTATTGGATGGAGAGATGTTCTTTTGTAGATGAGGTGAGAAAGGACTATTTTTGTTTGGGGACCTGTCTGCTTGGCATGTTATATCATCAGTTACATGAGGCGGCGTACAAAGGTGTGCCTAGCATTAGCTGCGGTATGACCTTATGATCTGGGCTTGGGAGCATATCCCTGTCTTTCGTCCACCTATTCAGAGACCGTAGCTGGTTGACGGGATTCCCTACGTTTATTTGTATGCAAGTACTCTTTAGTAGACTAGAGTTGGAGAGATAGCCTACTAGTGGTACAAGATTGACACTTTGATGGAATTTTTCTAGAGGCTGTACAAGGATTGTGCACAATGGGTCGATGAGGGTGATCATTTTCCATTTTGCAAACAGTTCAGATATCTCATTGGTTGCATGGTGAAATTTTGTAGAGTTTCTTTCGGTTTGGTGAAATTGCGACAATAAGCCTGGAAAGACGGGTGACATCTCTAAGCTGCAGCATGGTTTGGACTTCAAGTGGGAGATTGTTATAAATGTGAAGTTCAACTGGCTCTGCCCCTTCAGATTCCATGCCTCTTCAATTTATCAGTTCCCCAAATCACTTCTATCTATTGGGGATGTTAATTGTAATATGCAACAGATGAAGAGCTTGTATTTTTTGTTTTTCTACAATAAAGATATTGTACCTTCCTTTCTCGTGGATGTAGCCATATTGGCAAACCACATAGTGTTTGTGTCATTTATTGTGTGTGCTTTTTTTATCTTCTTTTTTTGCGATGCTCAATTCATTTTAAATTGCTCAATTATTTAAAAAGTGGTAGCACCTTAAATCAACTAGGCACATCAACAACTTAGTTTTCAGTAAATCAATGATCAATGATGACTCAATTCTTTTAGCATGCTAGGAATCACAAATCAACGATTAACACACATCCATTATCTTCTTAGGAGCACTCAATCACAGGTTGATCTACTCGTCACGTCCACTGTTCTTGGTATTTTGATATAACTATTAGGTCTAGGAGGAGCAGAACAGAAAATATATTTTATTGTATATCAAAAAGTACATTTTGATGAAATGTTTGCATTTTTATTTTATAGATAGAAAAAAAATTTAACTGTTATAACTGTTGTTGGTTAATAGATTTGTCTTCTTGAAAGGTAATTTAATATGACTCTTTATTTCCCGACCGGAAGAAAAATTAATAACGAACAGTTGGAGAGTTCATCATTTCATTGTTGATCTTCCTTTAAATTTTAATGAGGTACAACTCCCTCCTTAGATCTTCAATAAAATATTGAATCACAAATTTAAATGATGTGTGGTTTTGAATTGAAAGCAAAAAGGCATGACTAACATTGGTTCATAACCATGATACCAAAGCGACAAGACTTGAAACACATATTACTAATACCTCAACCCAAAGTATGGAGTATCAGCAACAAAGGAGTGTCAGCAACAAAGAAAAGATTACTCAAGTTTAATCCTCACTCCATTCCAAAAGAAAATAAATGTAAATCGATGAAGTATTGGGTTCACAAAGGAAAGATTATTCATATATTTATCAAATCTCAAAGGCTTATGCATAAATATTAACATTACGTTTCAATCTCCAATGTTCACAGACACTAAATATCCTTTGAAACGAGTTATTGATCCTACTTCATTAATTCTCCTCTTACACCCCCTGTTGAACATAGGCTGTCATTGATGTCAAAGTTTGTTGTCAAAGGTTGTTAGGAATGTCATTGATGTTAGTTTAATTTGTTCTATGTTGGTAATTTTACTGTCAAGATACAAAATCAAGAAATATATATTATTACATATATTTTTTCTTTCTATTCCTCTAGATCTGCTTTACTTATAATGATATTTCATTGTCTTCCTTCTATATCTGTTGGAGTATTTGATTTATCTTTTTGACTCTTTAACTTTCCCTCACATTCTTCTCCTACTTAATATTTTTTACTTCATATATTCCACAATCATTACATATACTATCATGAGGAGAGTTAATTCCTTGAATGGTCGCATTCTATGCAAAGAGAGATAACTCTAAGAATAAATATAACTCTTCATAACAAATGCAACTCTTCCTAATCCATACGAATCACACCTTTTTATTTCATTTAAGACAAATTGGAATGAGACAAATTTTTCTTATATAACTTTAGTCTTTCTATAAACAAATAAATGATCGCAAATTTTTATTCACTTTAATTGATGCCTTTGGTTTCCTTAATCGTTGCTTATTATCACTTAAATTATATTCATTGCCTTTAAAATTGAAATCGCTACTTTCTAGAAAGTAACCACTCCATGTATATTCATTGTTGTCCAAAGGTAATGGTGAATTGTTGCCTAGTATTAATTAAAACTAGTATATATATATATATATTATTTATTAATAATATTTATAAAAAAGCTGAGAGATATCCTTCTTGAGGTGCCTATTTTTTAATCAATTTGTCACATCAATTTGCATCTTAGTTACATTTCTTTTAATATCCTTTCTTTTATAATATATATAGAAAATAAATTTGCATGTCGTTACATTTCTTTTATATGCATGCCGATTGCATTTCTTTTATTTCTTTTATAATATGCCAGGGAGGAGAACTTCAAAATAAACATAGCTTCAAAAAATGTACATGCATCCCATGCTTTCAATGTAGAAGCCTCTTGGCTTAATTAGATCGCAGCCCTCTTTTGTCTATTATGAATTTTGTCTTTTTCTTTAATTTTGTCTTTATATGATTTTGTTTTTATTTGCCCCTTTGTCTTATGTGCTCCTTTCAAAAATACTTAAAGCTTTTCTATCGTAGCCTTCTTTAAACGTGACCATTGCCTTATTAATAACAATTGTTTAAGTCTTATCATGATCGCCATTTATTAATATATTAATATCTATTTATCATCATCGCTGCCATAAGTTTAAATCTTTAAGTTAAACTTCTATATTGTTGCACTGCAAAATATCATTGTTGTGTATTTATGTGTCTTGCATCATTTTTTTCTGGTTGGCTAGTAGCATGTGTCTTGCATCTGAAATGATTTGAATCATAGCAACTTTCCTCACATACAAGCTAAATGTTTCTCTTTAGGATGGAGCCTTGCCATCAATCTTTTTGTTATCCATTGTGTTGAACGTGGAATTGAAACAAAACTTTCTTTTCTTCATATATAGTAGACATTCTTGCTATATTCATGAATGTGACTCAAGGCCTACCAAACCTTCCAAAGTTTTCTCTTGCTTTGGAGACCATACTCTCCATCTTTTTATATGATTATGTATATATGATACTTCCCATATCATGGCACATGCTTTTTAATCATAAAATTTATCATTCTTAAGAGTAGTCACAACTGCAGGTAATGTTGAAAGGCCTCCATCACATCAATGTACAGGTCTTGAATATGATCAATATATTCATGCCGCTGTACTTTTGTATGATCATATCTTAAATAGAAACACCTATTTCTCATGCCACCTTTGACATGCCTTCCATCAATGACAACTGCCAACAAACTCGTCCATACGTCAATGATACTATGCCTAGACAACAAAATCCTCCTTGACATGACTTTGACATCAATAACAACTTCGTCTTTTCAACTTTCACATCAATGACAACATTTCCAACAAAGTTCACAAAATAGAAGTCAGACGAGGCATTATTAACTTACTTGTTGATAAGGAATTCACATTTTGAAAAAAGTATGGATGATAAAAACAATTTTACAAGCTAAAGATTAGGTAGGTAAAAGTACTACTAATAAAAGCACCGTTGTTTGTTATTTGGGGCATCCAATATCTAAAACAAAAAACAATGTGTTGGTTGTTTACTTTCAGCCTTATTGATCAAGCTTGAGCAGCCGAGATTTGACGCAAAATGTTACAACAATTTTTTTTTTGGCATTTGTTTGAAGGTAGTGGGAGAGTATTGTAGAGAGTTGGAAATCACGTGTCAGATTAGCAGTACTTCAATTACCTTATAAATATCATATGTCGGTAGCACTGAATGTTCTTTTGACCAATCTTATGCCTCATGCAAAAAAATAATATTGTTAGAGAATCTTGGGAGATTGATTAAATGAGATAGAGGTTTAAACTAAACCATACAAATGATATAATTAGTTTAGTGGTCCTTTCCATTCGTTTTCAGAAAGTGTTGATGGGCACAAGATAGTTGAGGTAGCTTATATAGTATACTCCTTACATAGAGAAGTAGTGAACGTATGTACATATCATACTCACCTCCAAAGTTATTGAGGAGTTATCACATATACAAGGCCCTATAATTTAACCCTGGAGCAGTAGTATAAACTTTTGGAGACGTAATGATGCAGTGCAAGGACCACGAACCCAATGAAGGGCTATTGATTCAAGCAGCTTACAAGAACATAACAGAAAATTTTGAAAAGAAGAAATAATAAATAACAAATATATTCAAAGTTATGTAAACTGCCAAACCGAAATTAAACAAAACAACTTCAACATTGAAGATTTTACATGAGCTCTTGTGACTGGAACAGTCTTTTCCTACAGATGAAAACCACAATAGAAATGACCCGAATTTGGAATAAGAACATTAAATGAGTTTCACAGAACTATGATAGAAATTGGCATAAAAAACCTTACAAACAAAATTAGTCCAAATCTAAAAACAGTAATCAACTGTCACACTGCTTCACACCAAAAATTTGAAAATACATGCTTAGTGATAATGTTCTTTTATTTTAACACAAGACTGACTTCCAAACTCTTCCTAATACCCTTACCAGAAGCCTCGACTCTCCTCTTTCTCAAATTTCCATCCCCCAAGCATCCACATATTAAACTCTAGTTTTATTTTTTCCCTGAAGAAAATGGAGACCGCCCAGTAATTACACAAGAAACCACCACACTAGTTAAGGATCATGATATATTAATCGATTGAAAATAAAAAATATATTTATATTTATATTTTCATTTAATTAATAGATATGGATAGATAGTAACCACAATGATGCATTTTTCAACTGTTAAGACAATTTAAGGAACACATTCACATTAAATTGACAAAAGCCACCAGAAATCCAAAAAATTGCCCATAAAGAAAGACTCCACTACCTATCATTGTGTCTCCTACAAGATGCTCCTGCATCATAGTCAACCACAACCCTTAACCAATTTTAATTGACTGTGCAACAACTAAAAAACATTCAGATGACTATATTACCTTTTTAAAACAAAAATCACTTTAAAATGAGTTATTAACTGTATAAATAAGGTGTAGAAGAGTGATAAACTTTCTTGAAACTTACCCTAAAATTCGCTGCCTCTTTGAAAATTCAATTGGGTGTAGAAGTCCTCTCCAGTTTAAGATCAATTACTTGACAAAAATCCTGGCATAGATTCTTTGAATATTGAGAGAATTGTAGAGTGTATTGCATGATAGAAGCAAAAAATCAGCGAAACAATGGTGTTTATCATAGAAGTTAAGGAAAAAGGTAGGTGAATTTGTATTTAATTTTTTTAATTCAAGTTCAACTATATTTTATATGATTATGTAGAATGTATAATAAGAGAAACTCATAATTTTTTTGTGGTTGTGCAGAATGTTATCTATTTCAACTAACCAGAATGAAAAATTGCAAGCATTCATAAAATCAAATGTATTATGTCAAGAATTAACACTTTTGACTTTTATGGATGATAAGTCATACTGGTATGGATAGCCTGGGGTTCAATTTGACAAAACTAATTGTATTAATAGGAAGATTAAAATTGAAATGGAAGCATGGACATTGTATTGTAATGTGCTTGAGAGAGAATCAAATGGAGTTTGTAAATTTAATCCTACTTTATTGGCCTCATTCTTACCCACACCTTGTGCTTTGTTGTACATACAACTCGAAGGTTTATGGTCGACCATTTATTAACATTATGGATGACCATGTGATTGAACATGTCACACAAACATTACCTACCAGTAGGTTGATTATGGATTATAAGGAATTATTCATCCCAAGTTACAGAATAGAGAAACCAAAAAGATTTTGAAGGGCAAGGACAAGGACATTGAAGAAGAATTCTAAGACTTCTCAAATTTGAAAGTAGATAAATTTTACATCTTTAAAATTTTGATATGTTTAATAATTATTATGACAAACATATACATTCATAGCAAGTGTCATATGTGACCACTCTAACTATGAACTTAAGAAAAGTCATTAAGTGATATATTTCTATGTTACAATACTTGTTTCAATTGTTATTTGAATGTCTTTGTCAATTTTTTTATGTATCCAATATTTGTAGTGTACACAATACATTGTACTTGTATAAAAATGGATTGTGATATTAAGCAAATATTAAACATTCAAATACATTCAATAAGTGATGATAATGGATACATAAAAAATGACACTTATTGAATGCATTTGAATGTTTAATATTTTCTTAATATCACAATCCACTTTTATACAAGTGCAATGTATTGTGTACACTACAAATATTGGATAAATAAAAATTGACAAAGACATTCAAATAACAATTCAAACAAGTATTGTAACAACATGAAAATATATCACTTGATGACTTCACTTAAGTTGATAGTTAGAGTGGTCACATATGACACTTGTTATGAATGTATATGTCATAATAATTATTGCACATATCAACATTTTTAAGATGTAAAATTTATCTACTCTCAAAATTGAAAAGTCTTAGAAGTCTTCTTCAATGTCCTTATCCTTGTCCTTTGAATTTTTTTTGGTTTCTCTATTTTGTAACTTGGAATGAATAGTTCGTTATAATCCATAATCAACCTATTGGTAGGTAGCGTTTATGTGACATGTTCAA
>VDFB02133249.1:0-13994 GCA_007258455.2 Sequoia sempervirens | reverse complement strand
TATACCTTGATACATTGTATCTATGTGTGTAATCAAACATAAGGTAAGTAGCCATTTTAAAATCCCAATCGTTAATAAGCAAATCATCATCTATCTATCATCATCATCTCTCATCATCATCTTTCATAAAGTCGGCCTGTTGGATCCTCTTGTCATCATCTAATTTTCCGCACTAACTTCGCATCATGAATAGTTAATCATCATCACCAATGCATCCATATTGCATCCATCCTGCATCCACAAACCATCGATTATTACGCATATCATCTCCCACATGCATAATCATCATCATAATATATAGATCTGTTAGTCCTAAGCATCTCATAAATCATACGACTTTGCATAATCATGGCATATCACATCATTCATCTCATCCCTCATCATCATATCATCATTTAAGTTAATATAGATTTAATGATCCTAAGCAACTCATAAATCATACATTTGCATAATCATGGCATATCACCTCATTCATCTATCCATCATCACATCCTTATCATCATTTAAGTTAATATAGATTTGTTATTCTAAGCATCTTAAAACCATCTCATTTGCATCATCATCCATAACCATCCATTTGAAGACCTCTTTATCATGAGATCGACCCTCCAAATTGGATATTTTCACTCGATCTCTCGAGGGCAATGTACCCGGTGTACTTTTGGTGGGGCATACGAAAAATTAAATTTTTTGAATTTTGGTCATTGGCAGAAGTTTATTCTTTGAACCAATGCAACAAAATTACATTGCTTCAAAGAGGGCAAAATGTAGACACACAGAAATTCAATGAAATGCGCTAGTTAGGTCATATTCATCCGACCATAGTAAATCAAGTTTATTTATCAATCTCCTAAAGTCACCAACTTATGTTAAATAAATCAAACTTGATCCTATCATCATCCTTTTAATTAAATAAATCAAACTTTATTTAACTAAATCTCCAAATGCATATTTCATCCCTCTTTGATTTAAATAAATCCAAATATTCAAGTCAAAAGGTCAAAAACATCCTAATCATCATCCTAGCTAATTAATCCTGATTAAATCTAATGTGCATCCTCCATCCTCTAGCTTTTTCCCACTTGCAAAAATAAATCCAATTTATTCGTTTATAAAATTAGCATTTTCCATCAACATGTCATCTTTGAGGAATATTCCATCAAGTTTGAATTCAAAAGCAAGTTGAAATGTACATCCAACAAGGAATTTAATAGGTCTTACATGAGCTCTTGCATGTCCCTTGCAAGTCAAACTCAACATTTACTCTCAAATTCAAATTTGAAATTTCCACCTCTTGGGCACATTTCCCAAATCTTGCACATCCTTCATCCATTCATAGCTTGACAAGTGGCATCATATCATTGGATGAATGTTAGTCCCACATTGCTCAAATTTGGACTTTCATCCATCTTGAAATCCTATAAATAAAAGGCTCATATCTTTATTTCATCATCCACAAACATTGCAACGTTATTATGCCAAAATATTTAGCCATTTCCATCCATAATTGAATTCTTAGTTAGGCTTTTTGCAGATATGGCTTGGATTTCTCATCTTTCATCAAAGTGGATCAAGATCATCTTCAACACATCAAGATTTCATTATAGGAATTGGAAAAGGGCCAATTTTCACATCAAATTGGCACCAATTCCCCCATGGGATCATGAGTTTGCACATTTGAATTAGAATTTAATCTAGTTTATCATTTTTATTGTGTTATTTATTGTTTTCTTTCCTATTTTGAATATTGTAAATGGATTTCATGGGGAATCCTTGTTTTGGCTTGCAATCACTTGTCTAACTTGTTTATTCTTGTTGTTTTGCAGGTACCAAGGCTGGGGTTCGCATAATAAGAAATGAGATTTGAACAAAATGTTCTTATGGGTAAATGAATTAATGTGAAGAGAAATAATGGTATGTATAAAATTATGGGAGAATCAAATACGAGAACAAGGACTATAAAGAAAATATAGCAATTTCATCACGGGATTATATGCTTATGGTGGTGTTATCGTAATATCATGAGTTCTCCTGATTGCTTTTAATTTTAATTGTATATATTTACAATATTATAAACTTTATAAATCTTAAAGTCCTTTTAAGGCAATTTCCCACATATTAATTTGTGTGGCTTTGTTACGAACCTGCATGTAAGTAAATGTGCCTGAACTAGTAGATTTTTTCACATTCATAAAGCGAGGATAATCTAGAAAGCACTTATGTTTGGGACTATGTTACCAGAAACGCGACGGAGGAGCGCCGTTTCACGTTTCAATGGCTGAAACCTGTCTTGATGGGCCGTTGCAGTAAAAAATAATAGAAAATGTCTAGCTTCAAGGAAATTCATATAGACTGTCAATTAACTGCTCGAATAAAGAATAAACAGGATTTGGTGAGGAATTAATTTTGCGGAGAGGCGATCTACAGTGACATCAAAATCTTAATTAATTTTTTGTCTTTTTAAAAAAAATTCATTTCATCCAGAGACAATCTACAGTGACATCAAAATCTTAGTTAACATTTTTGCCCCGTATTCCCCGTTGCATGAATTGAGTTGGCAGAGGAGTGGAAAATAAATAAATACTGACAACATTGGCGCTGGCAAAGTAATGGTTTCTGCATTTGAAACCATTGATAGCAATGCAGTTGAGCAGGAGTTCTTTAATAGTGAATAATGGATTGCATGCAATTGTAACGGCAACCATTAGTGACTGATAATTTTGTTTGTCCTTTTGAGCGTTACAAATTGGATGCAATTTACACATTCTATTTATTGAAAGGGAACCGGAGCTTCATGCCAAGTTTACTGTTGAAGATGATGTGCTGAATAATTGAAGAGCTAGGCTGAAATGTTTGGCTCGGGTGACTAGACACTCATGCCATGTAAGCGCTCTGTACAGCTGAGGATGTTTGAATACACTAGGCCTAGGGACTCATGTTTTATCTCTATTTGGTGTTGGATGGGACAGGAAGCGTAATCCTTAAAAGTATTATCCTTTACTTAGGGTGAGGGTAGGTCTTGAGCTGGATAATTCATATGCATTGGATATCAGTCTTCCTCTTCCTTACGATGGCTTCAACATGGATGTTTTTGGTGGCTTCAATTGTGGTTGTGATTGTGGGTGTGGGAGTGGAAGGCTCAATGCATGAATACAAACACACCACTTTCAGGGAGAATGGAAATGCATGTCTCTTCTACAGAGGAAGTGAGGGCATGCGCGTATCCTCATCTAGTTTTGATAATCAGAAATCTGGATTCGTCAACAATGGAAAATCTTATATTAAGTAAGTCTCAAACTCTTTTGATTGATTGATTGATGTTTCAAATACTTGAGATTGAGATTGTTGCTTACTTTATTATTTTGTGGGTGTCATCTTGGCTTTCTTATTGGTATAAATTGAAGTAATTTTTGCATACCCACAAAGTGCTACAGTGTTAGATATGGACCCATAGGCCCTTGACTACCTATTATATATCCCTTATAACTTTTACCAGGTAGCATAAGATTTACTAGATTTACTCATGGTACTTACGCCAATTGGTTAAACCTGGGATTCATTACTAATGTAATATTCTACATGAATGTTGGTATTTCATGTAAAACTAGTGAGATCTCAAAAACTATCTTCAATTTTTTTTACATACAAGTTCTTGTTGGGTTATGAATTGATTCTTGGATGCAGGTACAAAATTATTATTTATGCTCATTATTCAAACCTTTTTCATTGCGGTCTTGTGTATTATACTGGGCAAATAAAGCTATAAGATGAGTTGTGATTTGTTTACATTTTTATGAAAGAATCATTGTCTTATCAAAAGCTCTCTCAGGTCCTCTTCATGCAGAGCATTGTCAATAAAGAGAGAGACAGGGTACTTCTCTTCTTGAAAATCTTTTTCTAAATACTCCTTATCCTCTTTTATATTTTTCAAATTTATTCCTCTTTCTGTACTTGGGGAAGGCATCCTTCAAAATCTACCTCTTCATCTTTTTGATGTCATTTCTATGAGGAACTGTATCCATCTGGCATGATTGTAGTGGTTAAGGTTGTTCTGTATAGATAGGTCAATGCTGTTTTAATTTGATGATTTAATTATTTTTGTATTCATTAATGTATCAATGATTTAATTAATTTTTTATTCTTTTTGGTTTTCAAAATATTATGATGATTTTATTAATTATTTTTTAAATAATTTGTCATTCAAATTTTATGAACTAAAAGAATCTAAAAAGTCTAGAAGTAGAAATTTATTTCCTTCCCAACCTATTGAAAAGATATAAATAATAGTTTTTTTGTACTTCTAAATGTTTTACAATTTTTTAAAAATTAGAATGTAGTTTAATTTTAGAATATGAATTGATTTGCATGCAAAAAAACAAAAAAAAAAATAGAAAGATTGCTTTTATATATAATTATTACTTTTTAAATTTATTCTAAAACTACAATTAGTAATTGTTAAATTATTTTAAAATGAATATGTAATTTTATTTAATTCATTTATATTAGATAATCAATACAATTTAATAAATTATTTAACAACTAGATAATTAATATTTTATGAATTTTAAAAATTATAATTTAATTTAATTTTAAAATGAAATTTAAGTTTTGAAAATATTATGGTGATTTAATTATTTATTTACTATATGATTAATTATTCATATTTTAAAAATAATACAATCTAACTAATTCGAATAATTTAATTTTAGAATGAGATTTAAGTTTTGAAAATATTGTGGTGATTTGATTATTTATTTACGATATGATTAATTATTTAGATTTTAAAAATAATACAATCTAATTGAACCTAAAAATAGAAAAGTAGGGATGTGTTTCTTTTGCAAACCTATTAAAGAGATTTAAATTTAAAACTTCCCAATGTAAAATATTTAATATTGTTAAGAAGTTAGAATTTAGTATAATTTTAGAAAATGATATGATTTGGGTGCAGAGAAAAATAATATAATCTTTTAAAATATTGTGTTGATTTGATTAATATGGATGTGTTTCTTTTGCAAACCTAATAAAGAGATTTCAATTTAAAACTTCCCAATGTAAAATATTTAATATTTTTTAAAAGTTAGAATTTAGTATAATTTCAGGAAATGATATAATTTGGGTGCAAAGAAAAATAATATAATTTTTAAAAATATTGTGTTGATTTGATTAATTATTTTGACATGATTAATAATTCTAACCTTAATAATATTTGATTTCACATAGAGAACAAATTCTAAATTAAAATAATTATTTTTGTTTTATATATTTGTCATTAATGTCAAATTTATAAACTAATATTAAGACATTAAGAATTTTAATCCTAATAATACCTAATTTCACATAAAAATAGAAATATAGACTGACTATTTTTGTTTAAAATATTTTATTAATGTCAAATTTATACACTAATACTAAGACAATAATAACCCTAATCCTAACCTTAAGCTTTATCCTACAATTGTAATTGAACCCTAAACCTAAACCTAATTTAACTCTAACAATAGGGTTTAATTAGCATTAAGATTTAACCCTAATTTAACTCTAACAATAGGCTCAATTGTGATTTATTAGGGTTAGGTTGAACTAGGATTAGGATTAGGATTAGGATTCTATAATAAATCTTAAGGCTAGGGTTAGGACTAGGATGTTCAAATAGGGTTAGGGTTATACTTACGATTAGTGTTAAAATTAGTGATATAGTTAGGGTTAGATTTCAATTAGGATTGGGGATAGGGTGGTCAATTAAGGTTAGGGTTATAATTATGATTAGTGTTAGAGTTAGCATTATAAGATGAAGTTTGGGGTCAAAATTAAGGTGAAGGTTTGGTTATGGGTTAGGGTTACCATTAAATTAAGGTTAGGGTTAGGGTTGTTACATAAAGCTTGGGGTTGGTATAGGGGTTCAAGTTAGGGCTAGGGTTAAATTAGGGTTTGGTAATTAGGTTTAGAGTTCAATTAGGGTTCTAGGATTTAGATTTAATTAGAGTTCAAGTTAAATTAGTCTTGAATTTTAATTGGTCTTAGGGTTTATGTTCTAGGGTAAAGCTTGGGGTTAGGGTTTGCATTCAATTACGGTTAGATTTAGGGTTGTATTTCAATTAAAGTTAGTGTTAAGTCAGGGTTAACAGTTATGGATTAGGATTAGGGTTTGGTTGGAGTTAGGATTAGGGTTAGGGAATTGGGGCTTAGTTAGTGTTAGGGTTAGCTTTGGGTTAAATTAGTGATGCTTAGGGTTTATTTATGGTTAATATTTAATTAGGATTAGGTTTAGGGTTCAATTAGTGTATGTGATAAGGGAATCTTCACAAACCCAATTGGAATCGTGTAGTCCCTCAAACGAGCTATCCAATGAATATAATTTTAATATGTTTTGGTTTTATTATGTATTTGTTTTTTAGTTTTATTAAACATAGGTTTTTAGTCAAAAATGAAGGTCTCTAATCGCACATGTGTGGAAAAATAGTAGATTATCAAAAAAAAAAAAATTGAAAAATATGAGTGCACCAGATATTGAATCCTTGATCCAACAAAAAAATAAAATTTTTGATATATACAAAAAAAGTTACGCGTTATACTGTCGCACTGTGTCTGAATTGTCATTGGTTTGACTTTGAAACTTGATTAAAGAAAAAATATTCAATAAAAAACTATCTAACCAAGTGCAAGCACTAGATATCAGAGTTACAAATCTAAATTCGAAAGAATTAGAATTTTATCTTCATGGAAAAAAAGTTATGCGTTATACGGTGTGTGTCACTTTTTAAAAATGTTGTTTTTTGAAAAAAAACTAGTTTTGTGGAAATGGAAAAAAGAAGTGCAATTTGATTCCAAAAATTTTGAAAAAAATATTAAGAAAAAAATGTGATGAGACTCTAGTTTGCATCATCTTCAAATTCCTCATGATTTATCCGCTATAGGTGTCGAATGTGAAGATTTGCTTAAAAATAAAAATTTCAAATCTAGTTTGGCCAAAAATTGTAAACCACTATTGGGATCACTCTGTTAGGATTAGGGTTCAATTTGGGTTCTAGGGTTTTAGTTAGGTTATAGTTAGGATTTAATTACAATTACTCATAGGGTTTTACTAAGATTATAATTGTGCATATGTGAGGATCAATGTAGTATGTTGCAAGAGTGTGTGTAGAATGATGTAGTAACCAATGTGAGTTATAAACATACAAGTCAAATGTGCTTCAACACCTTATTCAATAGAGTGTATTGTTGATATATGTTGTGAATCCAAATCTTCATGTATCCTGCTCAGAGATAGTGAGTCTCCATAGCAAGTCCTTGTATCTTACCTTGAGGTTTTGTGCATCAACCAACAAGTCCTTTGTATATTTCCCTAAGGTTGTGCACTTTAGTCTACAATTCCTTCAGGGAGCAGTATGCTTCCTTAGGCATTGAGCCTTAAAACAAATTGTAATGTTATTAATATATTGTGATATTTCTAACTCAAAACCTAACCCTAATTATGACCATAACAATTATGTAACCCCTTACCTTGACCTTATTTGTAACCCTAACCTTGACCTTAAACCTAACTGTAACCCTAATCTTGAGCAAATATTGATGCTATCCCTAACCCTAATTTTGATGCTAACTCTAAGCCTCATCCTAATGCTAACAATAACCCTAATCTTAACTAAATCTCAACCCTAACCTTAATCCTAACTATATATCTAGCCTTAACCTTAACCCTAACCATATCTCTTAACCCTAACTCTAACCCTAATCTTGATAACCTTAACCCCAACTATTACCCTAACCCTAACTATACCTCTTAACCCTAAACTTGACCCTAAACCTAAATGTAACCCTCATCCTAAGCTATTCTTCATGCTAACCCTAACCCTAATTTTGATGCAAACCCCAACCCCATCCTAATGTTAACCATATTTATAACCCTAACTATATCTCTTAACCCTAACCATAAGCTTAACTATATCTCTAGCCCTAATCCTAACCTAAACCCTAAACCTAACTATATCTCTTAACCCCACCTTAACCATAATACTAACCCTAAACTTGATCCAAAACATACCTATAACCCTAATCTTGATAACCTTAACCCCAATTATTACCCCAACCCTAACTATATCTATTAACCTTTATATGTATTATTAAATATATATATTCTAGTTAATAACAATAACAAAAATCTCAACTTTTACACAACCAGGAGTTAGTAGAAAGCATAGAACGAAAGTTATAATTTCATAATGATAAATAATCCTTTTTTCCCAAACTCTTTAGAGCAAGAGTTGGTATATTCATGCAATAAATGTGCATTACAAAGGTTCATCTATTTAAAAAAGCTTCACTAACATATTCTTTTGTAATTATCTAAAATGGCCTGGCTACACCACATATACGTCAGGTGAAAACGCTCCTAATAAAAGATCCAAATGGCTAAAGTTCTCAGCCCTACACAAATTAAAGGATTGATGGTGAAACGGCCATGAGTGCAGTAATAGTGTTGTGGAGAAAATCGATCATAAAACATGCCGCCCAAACAATGCGGCCAACCTCTCACACAGAATACGTCCCCATTAACAAACTGTTACATAACTTAAAGCTCCATTTTTACATTTAATTCCCACATCACTGCCATGAATCATTAGAAAGAGTAGTTGGACATTTGCTTCATAACCATTTAATATTCATAATTGGAAACCATACCCACTCATTGATTTCAGTGGATTCATCACAACACCATGAATGATAACACCCAACACTATTTATGTCTTATTTGAGCAAAAGTTTTTCCTAACAAAGCACTTCTTCCTCTTAAACGAAGAAAGCCTTGAGCATTAGAAATTCTCAAAGCCATGGGCTACGGACACTCGACTGCAAATGTTCAGTCTCCATCTTCTTTAGACTTTCAGAAATCCGAAGATAAAATTGAACCTAAAGGTATATAATAATACTGTACTTGTTCTATTTTTATTTATTATTTTCTTGCAGCATCAGAAAATGGATAGCAAAATAGAGAACATAATCAGCTTGATTATTTTTTAGGGTCAACTTTTATTGATAACCTGCCTCGTAAAATTAGTGCCTCTCAACTACAAAAGGAGTTCGAGCCGTTTGGCAAAATTACAGAATGGAAAATTAGTATTAATCCCCGGGTAATATTAGGTTTTGTACATGCAGTTATGCTTTAATTTCATGTTGATAAACTTTTGTTACGTTAGTGTCATAAGTATAAATTCTACCATTTTGACAGGGAGGCAGTACTTACTCTGCTTTTATTCAGTTCGAAAGAAAGTCCTCAGCTACAAAAGCAATTGAGGTAATATGAATGTATAAATTAACAACCATAACCTAGATAATATTTACTTCATATTTTTCAGAAGTCGCTAATATTTTATAGCCTGATCAGGGGGGGTGTGATGTAGGCATCGCCTCATGTAATATTTAGGCGACAAATTTTTGTTGAGGAGAGGATAGCCCGTTGATCTAAGAATATGAGATAACTTGAAAGATGTGATTGTAATTTTGTATGTCTGAATTCCAACCGTATGATTTCTGGATTATAAGTAATATTGTATAAGGTTTTGTAATACAATTTTGAAATTACATACACGATATATAGTTTGTGTTGGCTTTGTCCGTAGCAAATTATGGGCAAATTACTGAGCAGTCATGAATTAATGTCAAGAGAAATAATGGTATGCATAAAATTATGGGAGAATCAGATTGGAGAGCAAGGATTATAAAGAAAATATAACAATTTTGTTTATATTTAATATAAACAGTGGTGTTATCATACTTATATAATTTTTTCGTATCTTATATTTATTACACTTGTTGTTTGAATGTCTTATCAACTGAACTACTGTCCCTTCTTCGGACAGTCCATTGTCAGTCTAGGCGTGACTAATTACCAACACCCCCTTAAACCACACTACTAGGGCTTACTTTTAGTCTGAATCTGATAACACTTGTTGAATTACAGTTCATATGGACTAATTCAAATCTAAAAACTGATCTATTGGCCCCTCTTTGATTATAGAAACACACAATTTCTTTAATATTTCTTTGATAATAAAATTCATTACATATGACCTCTGATTATAGAGGTTTGGCATTACCAATACTAAATATAGTTCATGCATGTAACTCATGCAAACATTGAACTAAAATAGATTGTCTAAATAGAAGACTGCACATGGCTGTTACAGTCAACATGCAATAACATGCAGTTACAAACAGTTATTAAAATTAATTATTTACTAATGAAGAATAACTTTGGATGAAATCTTTAGTGAATTGCATGGCAGTGAAACTCATACATCATTTTCCAACAGCTTTTAGTTTTAATTGTATATAATTGCAATATTATCAATTTTATAGACTTTGAAAAGATTTTTTTTTTTTTTTAAATAGTCAGATTTCCTACATATTAATTTGTGTAGCTCTGTTACAACCTTGCAGGCTGCAAACAAGTAAATGTGCCTGAACTAGTAGATTTTTTCACATGCGTAAAGCAGAAATAATCTAGAAAGCACTTATGTTTGGGATATTTCATTGAAGACCCCAAACTATGACTTGCTATACGAAGAGAGAATGTAAATTTATGTAATTCAGTGAACATGAAGTTTTTTAAAGGTTGTCCAATCAAAATATAGATATAAGCTTAAAAATTAGAAATGATATTAGAATCCAAATTTTTCTTATAGTTCAGTACTCAAATATCAAGGAAAACTACTATAATTAAGATATTGAATATATTTTTCATTCTCAACAAAGAAAACAATAAAAAAAAAGGTGGTGGATGCATAGTTTTATTTCACTAAAATAAACCGCTTTCATCGCGGGAACGGACAGTTAGAATTTTAAAATTTCTTTTGAGAGAAAAGAGGTTACATATTATTTAATGGATTATGTTTTTTTATTCATAATGCTCTAATGTTTAAATTTATTTAATATATTTTGTTTTCTCTATATTGAATAAAAATTCTTAATGAAAATTAGAATTTTTTGTATGTTGGTTTTGTATATATTTTGTTGAATTTTGGTGTTAATTTTTAAAATTACAAATGTAAATTAATTGACGTGGACGCATATTATTCAATTCAAAGGTAGAAAAATAAAGTTTCCAAATATTTAATATAAAAAATTAATTTTATATAATTTTATTATTATTATTATTATTATTATTTTGATAAAAGTGGCTTAGCCACTAAATTTTTTTTAAATAATAAAAAATTACATTGTCCTGGTTCAAAAGAGCATACCGGCAGGAAAGAAGGAAGAAAACCTCCAATTATAGCTTAGTTCAAAATTACATCAAGACCTAACTGAAAAAGAATAGATAACGAAAAATAGCCCAATAATAGGTTACAAATGAGAGCACGAGCCAGCAGCAAGAGGAGAAGAAGGTGGCCAATGAACAAAGGAAGTGGAGATTTTTGACAACGGAAATGGAGAGGAGCCATTGACAAAAGACCATACTACTACAACAAAAATTAAGAGAAAACCCAAGAAGAGATCAACCCCGCAGAAATGACCGTCAAGGGAAGCAAGTCCATAAGGTGGATGCAACCCAAGAATGAGTCTGCCATAATGACACAAATAGTTCTAGACCTGAAGAGCCACAACAATTCTCCAAGACAACCATTAGCTAGAAAAACATTTTAGAATTAAAACCAACTAAAGGAAAGGAGCCATACTCAGATTGAACCGAACCAGCGCTACACAAAAAACCATGTCAGAATGGAATGGCGCACCAATATACCAGCAAAGATACAAACTAGCTTTGTAACCAAAAAAGACATTCATTATGATGGTAATAAAACAATATAATATCTCAGCAAGAGAAGCATTAGAGAGCTCCTCACAACCACCAAAAGCATAATCACTTTTGACAAGAGTGCAAAAAAAAAAAACCCCAAAACTAGAACCAGAATGATCAGCATAGCATTTTGTTCAAAGCGAGTAGTTCATTAGTGGAGAATTCTTTATAAGTTAAATGCTCATCAATAGCTTTGTTTACCAAGAAATCTGCAATGGTGTTAGCTTCCCTAAAATAGTGAGATATAGTGTAGCTATTAAACCAATTTAATTGAACCAGAACCCTTTCCAATAAATATTGCAAATGCCAAATATAAGTTTTCTGATTTGAGACAGCATGGAAAGTAATCATTGAATCACCTTCAATAATGAAATAATTGATATGTACTGACCTTGCTAGATCCAGGTCCCAAGACTTAAAGCTACGAGCTCGGCCTTGTTATTAGTTCCCACTAGTAATGATTTACAAGCCACTTTCAGAATGGTGGAATTGGAATCCGAGATGACAACACCAATCCCAGACAGGTCAAGATTCCCCTTAGAAGCACCGTCATAGTTTAATTTAAAGAAATCTTGAGTGGGGGGCTTCCATTTTCCCCCTTTGCGAGACAATTTTTTATCCACCATGTTAGAGAATGAACCATGAAAAGGTAGAGATTTCAATAATGACCAATTTTGTAAAATAAAGCCATCCCATTTGGTAAAGGTTTTTAGACTACGAATTATTTTAAAGATGAAAGTCGTAACAACCTCGGAGATAGAGATTTCCAAATTGAGAAGCACATCTTCGAAAGAAGAGGATTTATTTCTAAAGATTCTGCTATTCCTTTCATTCTAGATTTTTCAAAAAGGAAGGAGAGACTATCCAGAGGCAGTGAAAAAAAGCATTGTGATAAAGAAAGGGCCAAGCTTTAAATTGTGAAGATAGAGAAGGACCAATCATTGAAGACCAACACAGTTTAGCATATAACCAGTACCAATAGTGTAGTGCAAATGGGTAGTGAAGAAGGAGATGGTCAACTGATTCTAAAAAATAGCCACAGAATACACAAGGAAAGGCTAAGACCAAACCCAATCTATCAAGCCTGTCAGCTGTCAAAATTCTACCATTCACTGCCACCCAAGCAAAAGCACCCACTTTTTGAAGACACGCATCATCCCAAAAGAGGGCAATTGGGAGATCAGATTTATTTAGAGAAACCAATAGAGAATTGTATCCCTCTTTAACTAAATATTTACCAGTTTTGGACTTTGTCCAAATTAGCTCATCATCCTTATCTGAAAAAACAATGCCTCTTTTATTCATTTCTTCCTTATAGGCTGCCTTTATAGAAGCATAAATATTTAAATTATCCACTAACTTCCAAGAAACTCTAGGAATGGAATCACTAATAACCACAGAAATATAATCTGCCACTTGGGACCCCCAAATAGTTTTAAGGAGAGGCATTAAATTTCCCAAGCTTGAAAATTTTCTAAGAGGAAGGAAACCATTCCACGAGTCCTCCAAGAACAAGGCCTTTTTACCATTGTGAACCAGCCAAGAAAGGTGAGGAAGAATAATTGATCTACATGAGGAAATGAAGTTCTAGATTGTAGACCCATTTGGAAGAACATAGGCCTTGAAGAGCACTTCTCTGGGGAAGGAGAACAAATATTTGGCAAACATAACTTTCCCCCATCTAGATTGTGGGTTTTCATATAACCTCCAGGTGAGATTAGCACCTAGAGCTACACTTTGAAGCTTGAGATTTCTTATACCAGTGCCTCCAAGTTCCTTTGGAAGACACACTTTTTCCTAGGAAATTAAGGGGATTTTCCCCTTGCCCCCCACATTATCATTCTAGAGGAACGAATGCAGAAATTTTTTTAACTAGTTTAGAGTAGAGCACAAAGCCTTTAAGACTGAAATCACAAGTAGGTATTGCATTGAGAATTGATTTAACCATTTGGTTCTTTCTAGTAAAAGAGAGCCACCTATGCTTCCAAGATAAAATTCTATCCGAAATCAGATTATGAATCTTTTCCCAAAAGTTAGCCAAGTTGTTTCCAAGAAAGAAAGGGATACCTAGGTAGGAACAGGGAAAAGAGCCCACAAGAAAGCCCCAAAACTTTATTAGTCTATCTTGAATAAAATATGGAACATTTAGAAGAAAAATTTTAGACTTAGCAGAATTAATAAATTGACCTGAGGA